>QVOB01004011.1:0-30404 GCA_014839585.1 Pseudomyrmex concolor | reverse complement strand
TTTTTTTTTTTTATTTTTATTGTGAGCTCTCCAGTTTCTTGCAAATGCTCTTTCGCTTGACGATCATTTCCGGATGTCGAGCATGTGGCACACGGACTATCATGTGTTTTTATCGTGAATCACGAGAGGAGAAAATTATTCGCCGCCCGTAGTCATAATCACTTAAAATCACTATTGATATATAATTACGTTACAACGCTTTGTTCGAATGCCCGGTGCTTAGAGATCTCTCTCTCTCTCTCTCTCTTTCTCTCTGCACGCCGACCGCAATCGATTATCCCGATTTGGTTGCGGCCGCGTGATTAGAATACCGATTAACCGTGATTAGACGTAGCCGTGGACATTCCTGCCACACGCAAATGCCTGTTGGTTACAATGGTGTCGAACAACTGTGTTAACTATACCAGCAGAGAGAGACCACCGTGCGTGGACGCGTTTGCGTGCGTTGTACCAGAAGCGACCCGATTATGCGCTTCCCTAAACCGGTACCTGACACCGCAAACGAAAATTTCCAGCGCCGACTCGGTGGAGGAACATCTCTAATATATAATTAATATTCTCGATTAAGTGTAATATAAAGTCAGATAAAGTTTTTTAATTATTCAAATAGTTCAACGTGAGACTGCAAGTAAATATTATTTTACGAATAAAATTACTTGCCAACTGCAACATGTCATTGTTATAGTTTTGACACTTGTGCAACGAGCAAGCTTGTATGGTATCAGCCGGAGAGTCGATGTTATCCAGATCCTACCGTTCGACTCGAAGACCGAAAACAGAATCTCACTTCAGACGATCGAATGTATGATTTCGTCGGGAACCTCCAATGGAGGAAGAGCAAGTGCGCGAAGTGACGGGAAGACAGAAGGATTGAGTAACGGATCGGCGAATGAGAGACGTAAAAGAGAGAGGAGAAAGAGGGAAGACAGACTAAGGGGATCGAGTATTAATAGAGACTCCAGCGACTGGAAGCCGGAACTGAGCAGCGCTTCTTCTCCTCCTTTTCCTCCTTTCTCCTCTTCCTCTCCTCTTTCACATAAAGCGAGAGAAAGAGAGAGAGAGAGAGAGAGAGAGAAAGAGAGGCCGCCTTATTTATAAACGAGATAAAGCGCGGCTGCGCCGCGTCGTGAGAGGAAACCACTCGCGCGCTCGTCGGCCCCGCAGCTCCCACGCTTCCACAGATGCATTACGTGCGCGCACTTCGCGCGACTGCACCCCTGACGTAATACACCAAGCGTTTATTTAAAAACCGCGTCTCTGTATACTTTATTATTTGAGCAATGCGCGCGACGCCGACTTTCTCCGCGCGACATTCGCGCGCGCCTCACGCTCGGGTAGCGTCTTATCGAGCGCACGACACGCCACTGTGCATTTATTATATCAGCGATATTACATCCGGATATTCTCTCCCGATCGTTTATACTGGGAAATAACACTGGGAATAATAATGGCTTAGATAACAGAATTACAGGAATTTGAAAGTGATAAGAAAGAAAAGTTGTGCGAAACTACGATTTGACTGAGTAGAGAACGGAGCAAAAAACGAAAAATTTAAGTTTTCCAATCAGATTTCGCAAGACAGAGTCGAGTTCAAAAATCTACTTTTTGAAATGTCAAGAATAGTTCTGTGGAATATCAGACACTGCGTCTCTCTTTTCTATACATATATATAAAACATCTTTTTATAAATGTATTAAACGCGCGTTACTTAAATATTCAAATATTTTCTACATCACGTCTTAGCGCATTTCGCATTCATAATTTTCAGATGTCACTTCGCGGAGAGGAGACATTACAAAAGATTATTCGAATATCTTACACTAGAAAATTAATTCAGCAATCTTGCTTTGACATAATAATTAGACAATTAAAGAAAGAAATTATAAAATAATTATCGTCGAAAATATACGGAGAAATATTCGTTGAGCTTTCTCCTGTTTTTAAGCGTGCTTTAAGAAAACATTTAAACATCGCGCAACGCTTCCTTGATCAATCAAATTGAATCACTTCTTCCTCGTGAATACCATCGAGAACTGCGACACAGAGACAACACCTCCTCGTCCCGAAGATGCGCGCATCTTACTTAATGGCAAATATCAAGGGAGAGACGGAACTGCTCGACGTACCGTTAACGTTTCGAAACAATACATTCCTCAGGTTTCGTAGTACGGAATTAATTGCGACGCGTTAATTTCCTGACTGTAACCCCTTCCCTTCCCGGCCCCCGCGCGCGCGAGGTCTTATGTCATTAGCGTGTCATACTTTTCACTATACGCGAGCTCGCACTTTCATACCGGCAGTAATAGCGATTGAGTTTCAGATAAGCGCCGCGGCGTGTGCATAACGGGCTCGCGGTGTTCTCAAGGCTGAAGAAAAACGCAGTGTGTCTAGGCATATACACACAGTGAGAAACGCAATTTATAGATAATGCACAATACAGTAACGTACCGTTACAACCGGTACTCGGCCTCGACGTTACTCCGCGCTAATGCCTCTCTGAGTTTTGCGCTTTTCGCCTATTAATCGATACTCGGTGTCTCTTTGAAAATAAATACACACATACATATATATATATATATTATATACATGTCGTGCGGTTCGTTAGCAGGTGTCCTAAATGCTCTTGCACTTGCACCAATGCGCCAAATCGCGCACGACAGAATATAATTAAATTTTGTATAATGTAAAAATTTTAACGAAGAATTTAAGAAGAACGAACTAATGAATTGCGAAAATTAATCCTTCGTGGAGCTCGCGTTTGATCTTCCTAACAGAGAGCATATGTAATATAAATATTAAATTTATTCTCTGTTTTACACATAAAACTTTGAATAAAATTTGCAATTTTGATCAAACATAATAATATCTTTTTTTTTTTATTGAGATTTGACAATATATTTTTTATATTTTTCATATTATTTGCTAACTGCATCTCTCATATACTTTCGTGATTCGCGTGATGTTCTCGGTGCCGCAAGATATAAGCGCGAGAAATATTTTTCGTGCAAAAGATTACCACTTTTCCTTCGAAAAATCGAAGAATCGACGAATTATTCATTCGATCGGTAGTGTATCGATAAAATCTCAAACGGATTTGAAGAGAGCAGAGTATATCGGGCGGAACTTCCGAACACCGCGTAGGAAATAGAAAGGAAATACCGAAGGGAACGGACTTCCGCGAGAACGCTTGGAGAACGGCGGATATGCCGGAACGCGAACAAAAACAAACTCGCGCGCGCAAAAACATTCGACGGTAACATGACATATCGGTTATTTTTGCAACTGAAAATCAGAGACAACCGTTCGCTTTGTGTAACGGCGGCGACTTGATTAATTGGACGTGCGCGCGCGAAAGTAATGGAACATTGTGAACCACAAGACGAAATCAAACAGGCGCTCTTCGCCCGACGAGTATCAGAACCGAAATAGAAACCATTTCGCGAATTCTAGACACGATAGACCAGACATAAACTAACAGAGCTATTTATAAGTAGTTTTCATCGCGCGGCGCTCTCACAGTTTTATGCGTGCGATGAGAAGCTTCGTTACTCACATATCGTTCTCCATAAAATATAACACGGTAATAACAAACGTCGATAATAAAAACAAAAAATTATTCGAGCCGTGAGATTTTCCCAAACGCTCATTTAATTGCAATTGTTTCCAAATTTCGTTTTCACGACGCGACACGCGTATTTTTACAAAAACAACGCGTTTCTTTTTAATTACCGTTTCAAAAATTATTCTTTTTTTTTTCACGCAGTCTCCCACGACTTTCTCATTGCGTGATTGTTTATGGTAGACGGGTCGTACAAGTGAACCGTCGGCGGTGAGCCGGAACAAACGCAAAGTAAGCGACGCTGATTGGTGCGCGTTAATAGTCTTCTTTTATTCGCGGCGATGTTACGACGCCGATTAGCTGTCTGCACGCGGATAACTCACGCACATACACACACACACACACACATATGCGTTGCATATGCAGCGACCAACCGATATTTGCGTGAGCGTGTGCACGCGACTCGCGCGCGCTGCGCAAACGCACGTGGTCGAGAGAGACGCGTAACGAGCGCGTCCAGCGCCGACGATAAATCAACGTTGCGCAATCGAGAGGTTGATTTATATCGCCCGACGTGTGCTGTTGACCCGCGTCGATCGCTTCCCTTTTTTCCTTCCTTTTTCTTGCCCGTCTCGCGCGGTTTTTTTTTATGCGCGCGCGAGCTTCTTTTCTGCTCGTCACGCTTTTCGCGCGGCTTGGAAAAACGAGTGCGGGTTGAATGGTTACGAGATTTCTCGGCGTGATAATATAATAAATCTCCACACACGGCGATTGACATAATTTTGTCTCGATGGAGCACTTTGCATGCGTGTGTCGCGCGTAGAAACGTTGCGTAAGATTTGCTATTTATTTCAAGCGCATACCTTGTTACACCCGTTTGTGCGTCTGACTATATTTCATAATGAACTACTTGCCGTATATTTGCAACTTTTTCGACAAACATGCGACACAGACGCACACGCGTGTCTTTCGATCCGTAGACAATGATTGATCCATCCTCTCGGTCGGTTGATACGCACAAAGAAGTGCAAAGGAATAAATAATTGAACTCGCGAACGCGCCTGTTGTGTCAACCACTTGTCAAATCGAGGTTGAGTCCTGTTCCGGTTAAAAGGAACGAGCCTATTGTGTCGCTAAGTGCGCGCGTGTGTCGAGCCTGGTTTCCCGCACTAGTTACCTCACCGGTACGTTCAGCTTTTCCAGCGGTCCATATCTCGGAAATATATCGATACACGCCTAGCTGCCCACGTGCCACCTTCGAGACGCCAGTGCGAGGGAGAGAGATAAAAAGAGAGAAAAAGAAAGAAAGAGAAAGAGAGAGAAAATATCATCAATTATTCCCGCATGGGTGTAACACCTTTGGTGTCAAGCGCGAAAAAAAAGAATTGTCTTTATTAAAGAAAAAAATTACATCATTCCTTTCCCCGGTGAAATCAGTTTCTGATCTTGTATCTTTTGCGACGTGTTGTATCTCATTTCTGTTTTACGATCCTCGTCATCGTTCTCTTCTTTCCGGCTTGAAAAAAAAAAAAAAAAAAAAAAATTAAAAACACATTTGTTTCATCCGTTATTCGGGATTTGCTATCGCAAGCGATTTTACGCAACGGGATTTCCGATTGAGAGTTATTCGGTATCGTTTCGGGTCGACGAAAGTGGCTATAAATCGAGCTCGCGAGCGCGCTCGATCACTAGCAGAAATTCATATCAGAGATTCAGGGCGGCCGCTAGCGCAATGTTTGTTAGTTTACCCGAGTAGAACGGGCGAGAACGGGCGGAATTTTAAACAGAACGCGGATATTCATTCTGATCACTCCAACGGTCACCGTTGCTGCTGCTGCTGCCGCCGCCGCCGCCGCCGCCGCCGCCGTCTCTCCTCACCGCTTAAATATTGGCGAGTCCATTGTGATAGCGCATACACAGTACGTATTACAATTAGTGTGCTACAATATCATTATCAGCACCAATCTCGAAATTATATATACAAGATACATAATCCAAATTGATTCAAGCGAACTGACAGAACTTGTGATTGGATTCTAATCCGCTGGATTCCGTTCGTCCGTTTACAGCGTGAAAAAAAAAAAAAAAAAAAAAAACACTAAAGTTGTCAGCGGTGAACAAATGACCGCAAAATGACTGAATTGTATGTAATTATCTTTTCTCCGCGGAAATAATTGACGCGCTAAAGTTGAAACGCGCATCGGATTATAAACAAGAGCGCCAGAAAATCACGTTGGGGATTATCAGAGCGGACCAGTGGCGGATTAAATTTCCTTGCCAGACTAAGGCGGGGTTGAGTTTTGGGTGAAATTCGATCGCGCACCCTCTTCGTTTAGAACCGCGCTGCGTTGTTTCCTCTCGCGATCGGGATTTTCTCTCGACACAGCGACACAAGGCGCACGTAAGGTGAAGGTATCGATTGCGCAACGTGGATATATTATGCAACCGAAACGCGGCTTCCTGCTGTTATCTAATCGCGCAATGTACAGGAACTTGATGAAGACGGGGAGACGCGACAGGTGACGTATAGATGTTCAAAGTTCTTTCTCCCTTGTGATCGCGGACCGCGATCGATCGAAAACTAGTTAGATACTGGTAAGATACTACTTATCGCAAGACCTTATTACTGCGTATACTATTATACTAAGCAGATATATATCGCATATCGATATATCGATCTTCTTTTTGTTTTTAATTATCGATTCCAGCAAAGTGTTAAAACAAGTTTTTTCTATAAACAATTTTTCGTTTAAAAGTCAAAATATAATTATCCGGAATCGGAGTTTTTTCGATTAAAAATCCAAATTATCACATGTTACATATTAAACGCAGCTGTGCGTAGGACTGATTAGTAGGGAGAAAGTTTACACGCTTACGCGACATGTTAAAGATTAACCGTGTGTACGACAAATATCAATGATCGATTCTCCGTAACTCGTAAAATGCGTCGTACGAAATGATAGGAAACTTCTTTACGTCTCTATGTGTGAACCTACTCTGAAAATTGGTGTTTATATAAATACAGTAGCATAAATTTTTTTACTTTTGTAGTCTGACACTTTTATAGTCTGATAATTAATATACAACAAATAAAAGAATTTTTGTTAAAAAAAAAATAATTAAAATTGAAATAAATGTAGAATATTTATGCAGATCTTGTAAACTCACTTGTGTTTTTAAAATATAACCAATATAAATGTTTTATTGATTTATTCGATAATAAATAATCTTGCAATTATCTGTGTTTGCGCGCATTGGATAATGAAATAACTGCCATTTTTCTTCAGAGTTGGATTCACATTTTTGCGAGAGATCGAGTCGACCCGTTTAGTTCCGGAACACCTTGTTCGGAGCATCTGATTTAAATTACAAATGCGGCGAAACGTCAAACGAGAACATTAATCACTACATTCCACACTCTACCGCGTCACTTGTCTTCGTAAAATTACACACGAAATAATCTTGCTCATCCAGATGCAAATCTATTCTGGAGTAAATTTATCGAATAGTTTTAAACATTGAAAAACTATTTTTCTTACTGATATGTTATGTAACATGTTTTGTTCATTTACTAATTATAATAATATACTTGTTTTTTCTTTATATATTATGCTATAAATATAAATATAAAATAACATATATTTTTAAAATATATAAAAATTATGTTAAATATATTTATATTATTATAAAAATATATGTATATATATTTATTAATACTTCAGCCCAAAAGGAAAGAATTTGTAAACCAAGTTCTCTTTTGGCCAAGAAGAGAACTTGGTTTACAAATTCTTTTCTTTTACCTCCTTCCCTTATAGCCATACATGTATCTTAGCTTTTTACATTATTATAAAAATATATGTATATTTTTTTTGAATTTTATATAATATATGTATAAAACTGAAAATAGAATCAGAAAGCATTAAATGTTAAATAATGGTGAGAAATTTGCCGATAGCATTTCTCTCGCGCAATTACTTAAGTGTAACGATCTAAGAGATCAATTTGTCTAATACGAGCGAGACACGCGACTTGAAACACGAAATGAGAATCGGGCCGGACACGTTTAGCGGCAAATGCGCGCCGAGAATACGAGCCATTGTCTTTCAAGCATGTGCACCGTGTGGTGGATTAATAAATCTTGCACTGTGCGCGCAGTATCGAAGCAATATCAACTTCTTTCGAAAGATCTGCTACTGTGGAGCAACGCGGCTGCAAAGTTCAAGTCAGACGGGACATTTATTTCCAAGTTATTTATTTTCGAAGTGATTGCTCGTTGATAAATTGAGTTTATTGAAAAATGAAAAAATAGCGACACAAGATTGCGCGGCTTTAAAACAAAAATATGTACATATGTATATATTTGATTTCTCGCGATTACACATTTTAAGACTCTATTATTTACACTTTAACAGATTATCATTGCTTTCTCTATAATCCGTCGATCACTGTAATGATATTCCACAAAAACGTCATATCTGACAGATTTGATTAGGTTTTTCTATCACTCAACCCAAAGTCTCTTGTGTCGCCACTCGAGTATACGAGTAAGACAGGTTCCATGAAACTGCACGTGTCTTCGGCAGAAAACTTTCGATTATCGAAGAAACACACCATAGGTAGGAAGATTCATAGTCACAACAGACTTAAAGACGTTCTCATCAGGCGCGCCCGCGGGAAATCGACCAGTCATATTGAGGATACTTGAGTTCAGGTCAGAAGTCACAATTCGTAGGGCGGTATAATGAGTGATGGTATCTTATATGCGACTTCGTCTTCTCGTTTCGTTGCCGACTCCGATTCGCTCCTTAAGTTTGACCGTCTAAGAAAAGGCTACGATAAAGGCCATCGTACACAAATCCGTAGCCGTAACGTAAGACACCGTAAGAATTGACCAATCGTTTATTTTCGAAAATGACAGCCTTACGATTCGAAAATTCTACTATTGGTTCATTCTTACTGTACGTCTCGTCTTACGGCAATTTGTGTGTAAACGTGTCTTGCCTAAGTCGCACAAGTCCTTTCTCTTAAAACTTTAAGAAACGAATCGGGAGCGATCGGGCGGCAACATAACGAGAGGGTCGTGCAAAGCACCACCACTCACCGCATCGCTTTGACGAATTGTGATCTCCGAGATATATGTACATTGCGCACCGCGGCGTCTCAAGGCTGTTCACGGGAAGGCAGGGCGATAAGTATGCGATTTATGTGTGCGATGTTATGTGTTTGCATGTCGACGCGGATTGCATCAGCGACGCTTTCGTGCGCTCGACGTGCAGTAGACTATTGTTGCGTATTCTACTGCGTATTATCGTATGGCACGCACGATCCGTTTCCACTCACGATCACCCCGTTACTTTTGTCACGCCTCGCCCATATCACCGGTCAATTCTTGATCAACCGATGAGAAAGATACGCGCTCTTGCTACTCCTGTGTAACAAAAGTAACGGAGGAACATTTATTCGCGAATGGAGAAGCTCATCGCGTATAAAGAGTCTGCAAACATTTATTTTCCAACTTCAAACTCTCTTGATCCTGAGCTTAACTCGCGATCCTCAACTTTTAATCGTCAGTCTCGCAAACGATCAATCATTAGCATGTGAAATTTCGAACCCGTAAGATAAAAAAAATAATAAAGGAATAATTCGCGCGTTACTAAATTTTTATTTTCGTACATTAATTTGTGTACATGGGCGAGATACACAAAATACGATAAAAATAAAAAAAAATATTTCGAAGGATTTTTTCGCAAAACTTTCAACGTAAATAAAATTAAACTACTAACTAACCGCGCGTATTTTTTATTTACGATCAAGATTCCCCGTGTCGTCGAGAACTGCTTCTCGGCTTGGCCCGCGAAACGGATTCCTCGCAGGTGAAGGCGCGTCGAGGCATGGCCTCCCGGAAGTAGGTGCGTCCAACGTAGTTCCTCCTTTCGAGGCCGGGACGTTCCTAATGGTCTCTTGCGATCACCATTGTCGTTGTTACGCTCGGTATTAGCAACTGTACTGTCCGTGGCTCACACATCGATAAGCAAGTGTGCAAAAAGAAGCAGAGAGAAAGAGGATTCTTTTGTTTTAGCACTTTTGTGCCGAACTACTAGTTATGAATTCTACATGAAGAGCAGTTTCTTGAGATAAAAACGAAAAGATAACGAGTAAAATTTTTATTGTGAATTATTTAATGAAAGTAATTGAAAAATTGCAGAATAGAGTAAAAAGTTAGTGAAAAATTCAGAACAGAAGAAATTTGTGTTAAGAGCTTCGGAGATAAAGTTCAAAATAAATGAAATAAAAGTCGTCTCCGATAAAGAAAAGTTTTAAAATTGAACAAAACTTAAAATACTTTTTTTCTATCAAATTTGTAATTAGCGACACAAAATAATTCGAACAGAATATAAATAATAAAGAAAAAAATTATATATATATATATTATTAAAAGAAAACAAAAGAGAGTATGCATTTGACGACGGACAAGGCGGGCACAGGGGGACGCGATACGCAGGAGAGAAGTCGTTCGTAATCTGTGGGAGAGGACGAGAAGGCAGCCAGGCATGTCCGAAGAAAAGGAAGCTCCGCGGACCTCAGTTCCGCTCGTTCTCGTCTTCCTATCCGATTCTCTCTCTCTCTCTCTTTCTCTTCACCTTTTCCGAGAGTGGTCGACCGACGTCCAGCGCCATTCGCCTGAGCGTAGGTGTGTGTGCGTTTGTGTATGCGTTGCACGCATGTGCATTACGAGTTGCACGTGTATGTAGGAGCGACACACTCCGCTACCTCTCTTAGGCCAGTTACCTTTCTCCCGCCAGTTCTTGTGAGACGCGAGGACACCATCATCGAACGAACCAATAGGTTTCCTCGTGAACAAGGGCCTGTTGATCACCAACATTCGGAGAGCCGACCTTTTGAAAAAGACTTTTAAAAATCTCGAGAAAAGAAGATTTTTAAGAAAGTATGTGGTTGGATAAGTTATTTGTCGAATAAGATTATTGGTCGACTATAGTACAATGAAAGATGAATAGGCGGGTCACTCAGCACAGGTAGATGAGAAAGAGAGGAGAAGAGACAGATGAAAAGAGAGACTCAGAAATAGATTATGTTACATGTATCACTTGTACATGAATACAAATTCCTATTTGTTTTCATGTATAGAGATTAAGAGGTAAAGATGGAAGTAGGAAGATAGAATAATTTCTCTCATTTTAAATATATATGTATAAGAGTTTGAGAATGTCGCGCATAACGTTATCTTTAAGCATAAGACGGCTCATTTACACATCAGCAAATCGTTGCTTGGCGCGCTCAACCGCGATCTCGTCCATGTCCGGAGCGGGAAAATGTTAATTTGCATAAATGATCGAGGGATCTCCCCGTATCCCGGAAAACGAGCGAGCGCTACGTGACACTAATGCTGTCTTTCGCATAGTAATCGAGGAAGCGATAGTTTCCAGGAACGCGGTCTTCTCTTTAATCGGTAATTCGACTCCCGGTAATACGACACACTTGCCAGAGACGTACAACATACGCATTTACGTTTTAAAATTATAAAAAGTCGAATTTTATAGCGGTGAGTTTTTTTTCTTACAAGCTGTCTGTAATTTAAATGCTGTCCGAAAAAAATAATAAGGTAAACCTAGTTTACGCTTTTGTTTTTAACTCGTTTTTTATTCGGAAAAAAAAAACGTTGAAATGAAAACTTAACTGCGTTATGTGAAAGGAATTTCAAAGCGCAAAGTTTAATTATTAAAAACCAAAAGACTGAAAAATACGAAATAAAATTATCAGTATTTCTTTCGTGTATAATTAGATAAGAATTATCTTTGTTTTGTAACAAGAAAAAGAGAAACCGTCAACTCGAGTATTTCTAAGACAAATGACAAAAGAGAAATATGACACGTCTGATATTTTCTCTCTTCTCAAAGACCTTTCGATCTTTTCTCAAATTTCTCAATACTCAATCTCACACAATTGGATTATCGTTCCCTCGACTCTTGTGTCTGATCTTGTGTCTAGTCTCCTTTCGCCAATCCCAATACCTTCTCTGCTCTTTACCCTTTTCGTGTAGGTAGGCCACTTATGCCGAAGAGTTTCCACATGCATGTGAGTCGCGCGTTGAGGAAGAACGCTCGCGAGAAGAGAAAAAAAGAGTGAGAGAAAGAGAGAGGCAGGAGATCCCGGACGCCTGCTTCGCCAAAGAATGCCGTGTAATGATGCTGCATATCCGGGACGGCTGGAACACTCCTACCCAGCCTATCCCCCGCTTTCGTCTCGCCAGCCGTTCTCTCATCGTCGGCGTTCTTCAGCTCGACGTTCTTTTTTACTTTGCGCGCATCCTCCTCGGCTTCCGAGGCGCTTCTGGTGTGTGTTGTGGCAGAGAGGAACTGCAGCGGTGGCATAATCGCTCTCGAGAAGAGGCACCTCTTCCTTCCAGTCGCGCGACGCACCGTGCCGAGAAGCGAGGAGTAAAATGACGAAACCGGATTCCAGTAAAGGCCTCGTCATCGCTCTTCGACACACAATCGCCGAGATGCACGCGCCCGTCCCGATTATTCCTCTGATCGAAAACGCCCGGAATATATCCGAGAAGCGGAATCGACAGCCGCGACGATTATCAGACAAGTCTGGGAATGTCTTTTGCAACGCAGTTCGAATTGAATCCGATTAGTAATCGATTTTTTCGCGATTTCTTATCTTATAATTTTATTGTGTCGATATGAGAGAAATAATTGGAATTTTTTTATTAAAAAAATAAATAAATTAATAAATTCGCGTTAGTCGCAAAGAATCACAGCTCTCATTCATCTTAACAAGTTCTAAGCGCAATGTTCTCTTTTCAAACACAAAGCTTCTTATATTAGATTCGGTTGTGAATCTATAATACTTTACGAGTGATTTATTTATGTTTTTTTTTTTAATGTAGATGGTATAGGTCTTGTTTATTTTATGTAAAATGTCTGGTGATATTTTTCAACACCAAAGAAGTCACGTAGAAAGATGCAAACAAACCGACAAAACCGGTCAAAATATATAGAACTGACGTGAAAAAGACGTCTTTATTCGAGTCCGCGTAATCTGATTTCAACAAAAAAAAAACAGATATTTATTGTAAATTTCGTCTGATTTGCGTTGCATTATCGGTCTTGTATGGAAATTTTATTACATATTCCGAATCTCAAAACTATGTGTTTGCTTGTATAGAGTATCACACAAAGATGCATCTTGCGTGTATTTATTTTCACGGTCACCTCAGTATCATGCAGATTTTCTGCCTGACAAAAGTGTCGTCTTGTACATAAAAATCTACATAATTTAATTTTCAGAGACTTCTCAGAAAGATAATAATTTTCTTTTATGACTTTACAGAGTATTTACAGAGTGGGTAAATTTTTTTCTCGTAACGAAAAAAAAAAACTATCTTACGTGTTCACTCTCTTGTTACCTATTCTCTTTCAGGATTCTCATAATAATAATTACGTCGGACGCAGACGCTTAAAGAAATATTCGTATATTGTTAAAATATAATATAAAACGATATTTCGAGATGAAAAAAAAACATATATAATTATACATGTAATTTTATGTTTTTATATTATACATAGAGGAAAAAGATCTCGCATTTCTGAATTTTGGGATAGACGTCAAGTCGTTCAACGGAAATCGTAACAAAAAGATGATGGAATATAGAAGGAAACTTGACAAAAGTCATGGTAGAAAACCGATCCGTTTTTCTTTTTCCAAAAGAAATGTTTTCGTTCACACTCTTGTTGAAACCTTAAACGTTGTCCAACCATCGTTGGACAACGTTTAAGGTTTCGGAATGTGTCGAATAAAACAGAATTCGCTAGTTAATACTGTGACCAAAAAGTAGACAATTTTTTGGAAAACGCAAAGAATTAAATGAACGATTAATTAACAATTCAAAGGAGTCGTGACAATATGTATTTGAGAATACATAGACTCATAGTTTTTTTGCGTCAAGCAAACAAATGTCTAACAAGCAAATTAAAAACTTCTTGTAACGTTATTATTATTGTAAACAGATTATTATTGTAAACAGATAAATATTTGAATCTCAAATTGTATTGCATTTTAGAAACAAATATATTGCTGTTGATAAAAAAATTTGTCAAAATATCCACTGAGAAGATTGCGCGTAGATGATTTTCTTATTATATTACTCGTAGCTCGCATAAATAAAACAGGTTACATAAGCGATTCCTGTTCGCTCGAATCTATAATCGCGACATTTACAAGATGCTGACATTTGTCTTTTGCATCCGAAGAAAGAGAATAGTCTCTAAGTCTAAGTAACGAAAATGCGCAACGTTTTATTACACCAAAAGAATCCGTTACACGCTGCATATGCTGTTAACGAGTAATATTTAGCATTTCAGTCAATTAACAAACGATATGGCGCGTGTCAAATGAAGTATGTACATAGTAGTGACGCACGTGCTGCGTATGAAAATTTATTAATATCGCAATATCGGACACGTCAAGGAGTTCGCCTGGCAAACGTGTTGTGCGATGTTTCGAACACGAGCGAAATTTTCTGCAGAAATTATACGGTTGACACTGAAAGTCAATTGCGAGGCAAACGGAAAACCGAGACATAAGCAGATTCGACGAATTACTCATACGGTCGTGATAAAGCTGTGGCGCCAGGAAGGAAGAAACGCGAACTTCGGTCGATGACGAAGCGACTCTTGCCGTCGCGAATTGTCGATTATATGGGAAACCGTATTCCAGACCCGACAAAAAAAGAAATCGACACGCGATCATTTTGCGCGATAATAATAGTTAACAGAAGAAATGCTTCGCGATAATAATAGTTAACAGAAGAGTTGCTTTTAAAAATTTATAAAATTGATATTTGATGCTTTCGCGGTGTAAGAATTACTGATGATAATTTTCCCGTTAGTGTCATTTTTATATCGACATGTTTGTTTTGGATAATTTAGTTTGCTTCATCAGAGATTCGAAAGAGCAACCAGATACCAAAAACCCGAGAATCATCTTCATTTCGTGAGATTCTTGAATTCATAAGGTTCTTGACTATATCGGTTTACATATATCGCTACTATAAGATTATTGAAATCTTTCGCCTAATTTAATGTCACGCCTACCGATGTTGGTCGCGTTAAAAGCAACCGGTTATTTAACTTGATAAAATAGCACGAATGTTGAGAATATTAATTACGTGTAGTCACGTGGATATAAAATGTGTCTCGAAACATACATCCGTAACAAAACTTTTTTCTGACCGGGGCAAGGAATTTCGGTCAAAATCGACGACAATCCATCGATAAGCGCGTTAAATTTATATATATATATATATATATTCGATTGAAGACCGGCCGGTCGGACGCGCGTTGGAATTTAATTTGCACGATAGCGCCGCTTAATTTCGCCATCCGAAATTCCGAGACGTTCAGAAACGCGTCTAAATAGATCGACCATCGTCTTCTCTGACGGGATACTCTAAATGCGACGAAATCGACGGTGATCCATGACAGGTATTTTTGCTATTTGTCGTTTCTATCAGCGATTCCAGCGAAGATATTTCGGATGAACACGCGGGCGCGTCGTTACCACGAAAAATTATTGCCGCCGAAACAGACTGTTAAATTAGTTCGTGAACGACGTGAATGCGATGTGTAACTTCACGGAATAGCGTCCTTATGTACAAATAAAACTATTACAAAATAAAGCAGTGTTTCTGTTATTGACACAATAACATTAACGAATGTGTTTAGATTGAAACAAACGTAATGTAATATACGATCTGCTCATTACACAGCATGATACAAAATGTTATTACGCAGAGACATTTGTTTATTGCAGGTTTTCAAACGTTATTCTGATCGTTTCAAGTGTCTCTTTTAAAAGCGTATAACTTTTCATTTCTTTTGATACAAAGTAAAATATTACTATTGAAATAAAATAAAATTAGGAAAACAATTCTTTTTCTACATATTTATACAAGAACGCACTTTCTTTTACTTCTTTTAGTTTTGTAAAAGCATTTCTCATTTTGTTCAGTAATTACAACACGGATTTTTGATATGAAAAAAAAAAAAAACGGCGAACGAACACCAACTCTTAAAAGCACATCAGGACAACGAAGAATACGCCGCTCGCAAGAGATTGTCAAAATAAAGAAAACGCGTACTAACGATCACGTGTAGCACTTAATCAAACGTGTCGCGCACATAACATTTTCTTTTTTTCTTTCTTTTTCTCTCGTTTTTTTAGTTGCGATCGCCTCCCGATTATACAAATTAGTCTCGGGACGTGCTGCCGCTGTCGAGAGCGATTCTCAATCAAGGTAATCGACACGCTCGTAGTTCGAGTTCTTGTTGTGGCTCAACCGCCGTAATAAGCCCACGATCACCACGTGATATTATACACGCGTTTCCTCAAATTACTCATAACATTGCTTTTTTTTGTCCTCATTTTTTTTTTATCCCTCCATCAATCTTTTTCCCTATTTGATATTTCTACTCTTTTCTTTTTCTCGTTTTAAAATAGTTTCATTGAAAAGCGTAATGAAAGAAAAAACTCGCGAACACTCATATCGCTTCCTTTTCTTTAAAGAAAGTAATTTTTTTTTTCAAAGAGAGTTTATAATTCCCTCGAAAACCTCGTACATACATGTTACGATCAAAAAATTTTATTTCCGGGACGAAATAACCATGTTCCTCTCATTGATGTCGAACTTCCTCTATTTCTCCGCGCCTCAATTTCTCCGTAGCATGTCCGGCGACATGTACAGCTTCGCCGGTGTGCAATAAATTGCATATCGCCCTCATTAGGCTCGCTTTCCACCGTTTCTCGTTCGCGGTGCTCGCTTTTGCCGGCGCGATTATTACTGGGATTAAGGCAGATTCCTGCGCGCGATACGCGCGCCGTGAAATAATGTTTCTGACGTTTCCAGCGCGGAAGCGCTATTTCCTAACTTATCGGGGCGATGTTGCACAACGTTCGATCGTTATCGTGGATTATTACGTACGCTATTAAATGACACACCGCGGGGAGAGCCGTTCGGAATATTAATTTCGCGCTTGCCTAATTGGAACAGAATTCGCGCAGAGTCGATTAAACGAATTTACCGCTTCGCGAATTCGCGTTTAAATCCTTTTGTCGTGATCCGTTTATTTGCGAAAATAGCTTGTGACTTACTCATTCGATTAATTTAATCGAAAAGATTTAACTTCTCCCGTTGATCTTCCTATAACTCGTTTATCTAATTAAGCGGAGATTTTGCATTTTTTGTTAAAGTGTTTTTTCTGTAATAACAGATCCAAAAATATAGATTTCTTTGGTAGAACAATTTTGTTTAATTTATAGCGCTTGTGTCACAGATATCGCATAGGTATACAGCGAATTAATTTGCAGAATGTTGTTAACGAGATAAAATATACTCGTCAAAATTAAAATTGATTTTCTCATTCTATTGTTTTTTTCTTTTTTTCTTTGAGCTTGCAACAACTAAATTCCCATCACGAAAATTTGTACAGAAACTATACTACGTAATAAGTTTATTATGCGAACTTCCGTTTGCTGTTAAATAATAGGAAACTTAATTTCAGAGATCGGATTATGTAGTCCGTAAAATATGGTTCGCTCTTTCTCTTCGTGATCTTTTTAACGCTATGATAACATTCTATTTTTAGTAGCTTTGACAGTAACGAGACTGCACATGCAACGAACACGATAAATCATTAGTTCTGACGTGCACCGTTATGTTCGTTTCAAAGCGATAAAAAGATTTATACGTACATTCGAGTATAATTTAATTACATTTTGGAATATATATTTTTTAGCTTTTTTTAAATCATATTAAATATTATTTAATAGAAGAGGTTTTTGCGCACTGATAAGTTGTAAAAAAAATGGCAGTTTTAAAATAAGAAAGTGTGTGTAGGTCTACGGAGTAATAATCATCAAACTAAACAAGACGCGAATCTCTCAGTTTGCTGCGATTTAACGGTCGGCAAGAATTTAAATTTGAAATAGCAGAAACTCTCTCAGAGGCTGTATGAAGACGGTCACCGGAAACCGTATCACACTCGAAACGGATGCGAAATTGCAGGAGTCCGGTGGCAACGATCGCGTTTCAGCCCGATAGAAGTAATATCCTTCGCGGAGAGTAGGCTTTTTCTCTGTCTCGCGCGCTTTTCTCCCGCGAACGGTTTGCAGCGAGCACACCAGTATGTCTGGTCAACGTGGAATTGGGTTACCTGCCTCCCTGCCTCCCTGACCGTCCGGAGATTGCCATAACTCCGGTATTACCGTAACCGATTATATAAGTTCGCGGTCTGTGTGAGTTTACCGCGAGCGAACATTCGCCACGCAGTTTGAAGCGCGTGTGAACGCGCCTTAAGGCGTTAAGGAGACACTTTCTCCCGCGTAGTCGTTTACACTATCAGCAACATACGTCGATCAAGCATTTTGTATCGAAATAATACGTAAGTCATATTTAGCGCAAAAAGAAAAAAAACAATAGATATAAACTAGATATATGCGGCAATTTATCTTTGAAACAGATACATATTTCGAGCGAGTTTGTTTTTGGCAACATTTTTCGAACGTCATTCAGCGTTAGGTGAAGTACTTTATAATACGTCTTTCTTAATGAAACACGTTTGACGTTATTCAAATTTTGTGTAAAGTATAAAACACAATATCGATACGCGTTTCGACTATAAATAAAAAAAAAAAAAAACTCCCTACTGTGAATACGTAAAATTTAGTTCACACAATGAAATTTAATATAAAATAAAAAAAAAAATAACAATACGCTTGGCAGAGAACTTATTTATTGTTCGTATACTTAAGGCGATTAAGTCGCGAAATATATTTCTTCCCGTACTTTTCGACTGCGCAACGATGCGGTCGTGCATTTATAAACGAGGCAAAAGATCCGCGAAAGCGCGCGCGCATCGCCGGGTAAAATCAACGTAGATCTACTATAAATCGTGGATCCGCGATTTCTTCCGCGATCGGCGAGAGAATATCCCGATTAACGCGAGACATGGTAAATCAACGAACGCGCCGACCATAAATCCCCGTGATATATATCCACCGGAAATTATATCGAACGGTCCGACGCCGAGACATTTAACTACAACGATCTCTTAAATACAAGCGTAGAAATCTCGGAAGAATAAGATCAGCTGCTTTCGACCCGGTTATTCCGCACGGAATGATTCGTGTCGCTTTACACTTTCCAATATTCGAAGACAAGATCATCGACAAGATAATCATTCGGTAGATTGACATCAATAAAAGGAATGTCACGTTATATAATGAAAAAATATTTCGAATTTTACGTCAAAAACTGTTGAAATGTTTATTTGCGATTGTGATTTTAAACGTAAAATTTATTCGTTCAAAAACCATTGAATGTAGCAGTTAATGCGAACATTTTTGCATATCTATACTTGGCAGATAATGTCTATATTTATGTGTGTTTAAATTTAAATGTTGTTCCGCTGAAAATAAACTTTTGAATTCCCAATTCGAAGTTTCCAATGTGTTTTTGTTTTGAAACATTTTTATCGCAGAAGCACAACAATCATGAAAATGTCACGAGATATTGAAATATTGCTTGAATATAAAACGCTTAAAAAAATTAACATGTCAATTTTGCGCGTTTTGTTTCTTCATCTCTCCCACGCGTAATGGAAGCAGTTCTGATTAATTTCTCAAGCGCGCAAAACGATAAATAATAATCCTCGCGTCAGACGACACCTAAAAGCATCGGCTAACGAACGGAGGACTATCGCAAGGACTCTCTCTCTCATGCACGCGCGCAAAGCACCATGATCTATCGATCCATCGATCTTTATCTGGCCTTTCGAGAATCGCCGACGACTCGCTACATCCTCTCTCTCTTTCTCTCTTTCTCGCTTCGCCGATAAACGCCCGCGGGATAAATGCTAGTTACGTGTTAAAGTTCATCCTGTCGTTATTAATCCTCGATCATCCGCAAGGATCACTCGCAAAGAGACTCTTTTTATATCGTCGCTCGTGGAAATGGCGCGATCTGCGTGCGGAAGACGGGTGCTTGGGCGCCTGCCTTTTTATAACGCTCTGATGGAAAAAAGCGCGACATCCACGCGGATAAGTGTGACGACGTTTAATATAATCGACGGCGTAATAATAATCGACGCACGGATATTGGCTCCGATATATATTTTTTTACGCTCCTCTATTTCTCTCTGTCGCATCTCGTGCTGATGCACCACGATGATTTCTGTCATAAGATGAAGAGTTTCTGTTCTGGAACGCAAGGATAAGAAAATTATTTGTGTCTTTCGTGTTCTCCTAATATTTTTATTTTTTTATGATGATAAGAAAAGGATTATCAAAGTCATTGTTTACTCTTCTTGCGTTATCTCTTTGTTGATCAAACTTGTTGATTAATTTCAAAGTAGTTTTGCGACTCAATTCATTTGCGTTTCTTAATCTCTTTCACTTAAATTAATTCATTCGTTTTTCGATTTACCGTTTCCGGTTATATGTATGTATGTGTGGCAAGCATTGGGTAAATTTTGACCAAGATGCATAGTTTGTAGCAAAAAGAGGAACAAAGGGAATTAAGTAAAATTGAATTTCAAACTGACGTTCGCGTAAGAGTTCCATTTCACGTCAAGCACTAAAATCTTCGCTTCCATTATATAATTATAGTTATGAAAACGACGACTTTCATTAAGTGATTATTCCATCGCGAACACCGTTCAGCGTTCTTCCTTTCGGCTGGAAAACAGGATTGGCCAGATTAGGGTTAAATGCACGAGGCGTCCGTTCCCTTTCCCTCTAGCCCGATTTATTCCAACTCCCCTTCGTTCTCCTCTCTCGCTCTTCCCGTGATCCGTACTTTCTGCGGTCTCCCGCGATTTCTAATTGGGCAACGCAATTTCCTTCCTTCGCCTCGCGCGAGAAATTCCCGGATTACGCCAACGTCGTCGCCGCCGTGATTACTAAACCGCTGACAACGTTCGATGCTCCGTCAGCCACAAGAACAACAACAACAACAACAGTAACATCGTGTAGCAATCGCGTAGAAAAAGACATTTCGTATCTTATACTTTTTATCTCTTGATATTGAAGCAAACAGGAAACAAATATAGAGCTACTGCTACCGGTGTGTAAGTGAAAAGTAAATTTCTATTTAAAAAATTATTTGAGATTTCGGAATGTGTCGGTTATTTATTTTGATCATCCTCAGCCTAAATACAAAAAAAACAATTTAAAATAATTTATTTTAAGTAGAAATTTACTTTTTTCTCTATTCACCGGTGATTTCTCTATCTTCTTTTTAAATTAATTTCTGTCACAGGGAGCAATCTTTTAATTCTTAAAATTTTTTTGATATTGAAAAGACCGAAAGAATCGAGATATTATCTATGTATACCTACAAGGACATACAATGACAACAAGAATAAAAAAAAAAAAAAAAAACGATAAAATAAACGATACGATCAAATAAGAGACAAGCGTTGGGTGTAGATATGTGCGAAATATTTAAATTGCAAAGTAACCAATTTTAATTCATCAAATGAATAGAAAATTATAATAATAGAAGATTTTCCGTTGAGAATAAGTTGTTCTAAATTACTCATTTTAAGGATGTGTAGGACGAAAATATAGGTAGAGACCGGTTTACGTTTACGTGGACCACGATGATTGGATGATAACTTTGGTCATTTATTTTCCAGGAAAACCTAGCTTGGCTTTGTAATTCTAGAGTGCTGCGTTTTTTATTTTCAAGGTCAAATTCCACAAAATATGTGATTATTTTGAATACTTCTGCATATCGAAGATTTTGATCTTTTTCTAAAATTTTCACTTATAATAGATACAACCCCTTATCTTCCGGATTACGGTAAAGATTAGTGTCCTATGGACTGGTAATTAAGGTTTAACATGTTAAGTGTCATCGGTCTAGGACATTAATCTTTAGCTTTCAATCCTTCGAACCTTTTTCTAAAAACTTAAAAGTTTCTAAAATTAGGGGAAATAAGGTTTTCAGAAGCACTTGAAATTTATGTGACAAACAATCTCCAAAATAATTTTAAATATTTTTATATCTAAAAATGTATAAAATTGACACTAAATGGCACTCCCGAAAACCATTTTTAGAAATTCTCATAACATATCGCATCAATATCAAATTCTCAATCTTTTCAATATTTTAAAACTTCAAATCTACTAGTGGTACTTATAATTCTATGCATTTTTTTTTGTTTGGTTCGTCGAGTTTATCTTTCGGCCATGTTCTTCCGGAGATTTCTTTTTCGTGGACGGTTTTAGACGAGAATAAAAAGAAAGGAAGAACCGAAGAGGAAAAAGAAAGAAGTCTGGTTCACCCTTTCGAAGAGAAGCAAAGTGGGGAGAGTCCTTCCAAAAGAGCAGGTAGTAGTGGGCGACCTTATATGAAACCCGTTTTACCTGTTATATCTGAGCTTATAACTATCGGCTTGGAGGAAGCGATGATTGTATTGACGAGGTTGCCGCATTTTTCGCGAATATATGTTCGTTTGAACCTTACTATTAATGGTTGATGATTCTCTCTTCTCATCTTCGTTCTCCGTTGTTTTGCGAGCAAGGATAGATCCGCAAGAATTTTGAATATAAAAGATTATTAAGAATTTTAAAATGTGCGGCAAATATGTTTGATGACGTCCACAAGAAAAAAATTATATAAATTATATATATTTTTTAAATGTATAAATTTGTAAATATTTAAATTATAAGTATATTTATTAATATTTGACTGTGTGTAAAGTTTAAATTTTGATACTTCGAAATTTGCTCAAATCCGACTCTACTTTTGGATATGGTATTTGAAAAGATGATAATCAATATTCGAAATTTCTATCGCGCATAATGTAATTTGTTTTATCACTGTATATGATAATTACAGAGATGTACAAAACAGCAAATGTAATAAAATTGAGCCGATCAATTAAAAATAGGACCAACCACCCAATTTCAAATTCGTTTTTTATATTTGCAGTAGTCCAGAAATGTACATTTTAAAGTATATTAAAGATTTCGTGAAACATTATTGAGCTATCCAATCTGTTTTGTGTGTGCACAGATAAAAACAATCGATATTTGAACAAAGATCGTCTTTTTTTTCGATAGGAAATACATGTATATAATTTGATGATTATCGAAAACTTCCAGCTTTGCGTTAAATCGCACATACAACCGCTGTAAAAGACAAAGATATCAAAAGATAATCGCGAAGATACGAATGATAAGACACGAAAATTAGGCTCATTATCACCAAAGCAAGGTTTAAACAGATTAAACTGACATTCGATATAATTTAATGTATGCATTCATTTCCGTACAAAGTCTATCTCTTCTGAATCGTAAGAATTTCTCGGGAATTCACATATGCGCGATTACAACTCGGAAGCTATCGACGCTTCGATATTTTCAGTTAAGGAAAAAGCAATTTCACACTTATCACGACGATTTTCGAGCCTCACCCTGATAAAAAAAATCACACACACGCGTTGATTTTTATCCGTCACATAAAATATGATAAAAGGCAAGATAAAAATCTTAAATCCGACCATGCGCGTCGCGCGTGGCAATGTATTGTGATACTTTTTGCATTTTACCGCGATTAAGATAAGCCAAGAGACGCCAGTAAGGGATCATGAAAAGAGGAAGAAAAGAAAGAAAGAGAGAAAGAGAGAGAGAGAGAGAGAGAGAGAGAGAGAGAGAGAGAGAAGAAACTTGTTTACTTGAGATTATGGTGGATTAATGAGTTCGGCCAGGTCAACAACAGTGATTGAAATTTATCGCGACAAGGTCGTGTATCTTCCTTCGTCTGTCGGAGGTTCATTTCTATTGCGACAGAATAATGAATCGACGCGTGACGAGAACAAAAAACGAAACAAACGTTTTGCGAGGATATAATTTTAATTCTTAGCTGTTCAATTATGTGTGGTTATATAAAATTTTGTGTCTAACATATGTGCATCATTAATATTTTTGTATATGTTCTGTTAATTTTATATTCTATATTGCAAGCATGTATCCGGCTTGTAAAAAAGAGATGTAAATATTTTCTAAAGGGAAGGAAAAAGATAACTATATATTTATGTAAATGTAATAATTTTCATAACTTACAAAAAACTGTTGCACACACAAACGCAATATACGCAGATATTTTACGTTTATGACAATAAATAAAAATTTAAACTTCCATTAGTAAAATTTCTAAAAACTTTTGATGGTATTCTGTAATATTTTTCCTTTCCGTGTTATTTTTTTAGTAATATAATTTAAAAAAACAGATTGTTATTTCAGCAGATAATATAAATATTTCAGTTTGAAGTTTCTAAGTCTTGGTTATCGTCCGTTTCTTTCTTCCTACGCTATCATCACTTTTCTACAAGTTAAGCATTTTCTTCCACATGTCGATGCTATTTTTTCAATAAAGTTGTACGTGACGCGTTTGCTGTGTCGCAAGTAAGTAAATTTGCAAACTAAGTAGAGTTGTTCACGCTTGTGCATATCGTGTGAATAAAACAGGAAAACCAAAGAGGTCGTGAATATTTTGACGCGCACGAAATATTCAAATAAGAACAATTTGTAATCGTTTCGATATAGGTATAATATTCTCGCTAGAAAAACGGTAAAATGAAAAAAAAATTAACTTTTAAAACTTCTTTTAAAATTTTGTTCATAAAACAACTTAATTTTTGATTGCAAATGCAAATTGAAAAGAAAAGCAATTTTAATTATTCATAAACCTTTGTAACGTATAAAATTTACATTGACGTTTCTTTTCATCGATATATCTATATTCATCACAAAATCTTCTATAATTTATTTTCATTGCGTATTATATTGTTTTTCATAAAGTAAAGTTTAGATATAATTTGTTACTATAATCCATTCAAACATTCAAATCCCGACGGAGTTAAGAATTTTTCTCAAGATGTTTTAAATACATATGAAACAGTTTAAATTACAATCTAATAAATAAAGAAATAGTAAAAGCAAAATAAGCCTTCAGTATACAATTACATACTTTTTTACACAATATAATATAATATAAAAAAAATATGTAATAATTGGAAATTTCGAACGTCTCATATTTCGAGCATTCGTCTAGTAATGTGTCTAATCTGTTACATTTTCTTTTGAAATGTGTCTTTACTCAATCTAAATTTTCTTCGACTACGAACACTAATGTAAATGTCTGTAAAAATTATTCCTACAAATAGTTTATAGTTTTTTTTTTTTTTTTAATGTATATGTTTCTATAAATTTGTAATTTCGCATTTTCTTAGAACAGAAATCGAAGATTATCAAAACATAAATTACATTTCTCAACTCATTGGATTTCAATTTTAAGCAACGTCACGGTTTTATTTTATTTCAAATTATATTTTTCGCGATAAAACCAGATTGCAATTGATCTGTTTGCGCGATCCATTTACGATCATTTACGTACAATATGAGATACGCGATTGACGTAGCAGTTGATTATCGCTTACGCGATTCATAATCGATTACGTCCTCTCTGATTAAACATCTTATCTCGCAATTAGCAGATCGTTCGTTTTTTGTTTTTTTTATTAATGTATAACTTTTTGTGAAAAAACACTGATGTTGATTTATTTTTTTACGACATTATAAAACCAATGGCTCTACGACTCGCGCTTAATTTTGCCTTGACGCTTACCTATTGTTTTAATTAAATGCGTAAATACAATAACACACGTGTTAATTAACCATGTGCTGATATGCAACAGATAGCAAGGTAAACAAGATGAGAAATGTATTTGTAAAAGATAGAAAATTTATGTCCAACATTTAGCATTATAATAGATACACATGTATGTACATTTTTTCTTTGTATGTTTCTAAATCGATATACGAGTAGTTTTTTTTTATTGTATTTCGCTTGTTTTAATTTGTTATATAAACCTCCGATACTTACATCTACGTTATATAATACAATGTAGATGTAAGTATCGGAGGACTTTCGTCATTTTCTAAATGCTTCAATCTCGAAAACGAGATTGAGGATTTATCATGATTGACAATCAAAGAACAATGCGCGAAACATTTCTCTCTACACGGACTTTATATTTTTCATATCTCAATCATCAATATCAGTTGATACTAATAGAATGTTATATTAAACATTGTCGTAACCATGGCAAAATCGTAAATAGAAGTCTCCTAATACGGATCAACACGAACTTCGCGTGATCAATAACACTGCAAGTATCAACAAACGTATTTGAAAAAATATAGCAAAAATATTATACCTCTTGTACGCATCTAGTAAACGCGAGTAAACAATACACAAGAGTTGCTCGGAGCGACGGAACGATTTATTTTGAACGATGTCGATAAATGCGCTTAAAGTTCGATGAGATCGTCTCTCTATTGTCGCACATTATATCGAACTGTATCGCGCTCGAAAATGCGATACGCTAATTTCTCGCAAGTAGTTTTTAAGGTCATGCGCGCTATTATTATTATATTATGCGTTCGCTTACGTATTACGTATTAAAAAATTGACTCTGAGAATACATTGAATAAGTAATCGCGCGACAAAAAGTCTCACAAGTGCGCGCGTAAGAAGAGGAAGAAAAGAAAGAAATCGAGAGATCTATTATCGGCTACTGGTGCTCTCATCGCGCGACGTTCGTCACGATGTTACGACAAGTGAAGAGACCATCGTCGGGGTTAACTCGACGACAATCACGATCACGATTACGGAGGAAGCCACAGGAAGTCAGAGCCCTGGAACCCCACTCTTTGTCCATGGAGGACGAGACCAGCTTCTCTCCCACTACGCCGATTGCTATTTCTACCTTTGATTATTTCCGCTGGAACCGTTTGCAACGACGGCGCACAATTGGCCGGTCGCCGCAGCCAATCGCAGCCATCTTTTCCACTTGGTCCGTTCGCCGCGTGGCGGCGCGATGAAGGGGAAATCAGAGTATCCGCGCGTTTGATATCGCCTTGCGGCGCGGGCAACAGAAGGTGCCGCTGCCATGCAGTCGACACTTCACCGCTCCGCCGCAGCACAGCGAGCGACTAGAGTCTAGTCGCTCGCCAACCTCGAGACGCGACGGTGTTGCGAATATCAGGCGGTATTGTTTGTCGCAATTGCACCTACCGCGCGTTACCGACGAGCCGTAGCTCAAGCATTAATCGCTTTTGCTTATCGCTGAGCGAACACCCAATGCGAAATTCCTGCTCCCGCGAGACTTGCTCGCCGTCATCACTGATCGTCGGTCGGAGGAAGTACTAGTGTCGCTTTCCGTGTGTAGACGGGAGTCAAAGACGGAACAAGTGAACACAAGTGCGTAATTGTGTTGCTAAAAACAACCGAGGATTTTTTTCTGTGATATAGAAACAAACGTTGTTTCGCCGATGTAGATGTTACAATCGTGCAAGTCTTGTTCTCACGTGTACCACGGCGACAAGTTTGCGGAACATCAACACGGATTCTCATCCCGCGGATGAGCCGCCCGCTGCGACTTGATTACGCGCGCGTGCCGCCCCCCGTGTGCGCGCGAGCGCCGTGATCTTCGACACGAGGAAAAAATAACGAACAACCACCGACCGACGATTTTTGTCTGTTCCAAGCACGGCAAGCAGTTTTGCTTGTGCTTGGACGACGACAACGACGACAACGGCAAGTGATCATTTTGCAGCGGACTATCCTCGGACGAGAAAAAAAAGGATTTTATCGACGAGACGTCGTCGCAGTCGACAACAGAGAATCAGCGATCAACGGGGCAGCAATCGAGGTAATTTTTTTTTTTTTTTTTTTTTTTTTTTTTTGTATTTGTCAAGCTGCGTTTGACGCTAAGTACCAGGCGACGTCCTCGCGACAATCGTGAGCCACGTCGACGACGAGACGCGATATATGCGCGTGCGTGCGTGCGTACGTGTGTATGTATTTTATGTGTGTACAATCCGTTGTGCGCGGGCGTACGCGTGTACTCGGCGCTTTTTCCTCCCGATTTTACGTTGTAAACAAACCGTGTCTCGTCGTGGTAGTGATCGTCGTTGTCGTCGTCGTCGTTGCTGCGTTTTGCGGAACGCTATCGTTTTTTTTCTCTCCCTTCCTGAAGTTGAGTTTTTTGTACGGGTTTTTACGAAGTTTGCACTTCGTACGTACGTGCTCGAACAGAAGTTTTTAAGAAGCTCGCTGAGCACTTTGTTTATCGCGCAACGTAAACGAGCTCCGGTTTGACGAGAACTTTTTTATTTAAACAAGATGATAAACGATGATGATGTTCGTGTAAAATTTTATATTAAACAAAGGAAAGAAAGAAAATTACTTAGGGAAAATTGCTTGAGAAAACTACTTGGGCGGAGGGAGAGGGGGAAATGAGTCTGGCTATTGGAACGTTTTGTATTTTTGTCAAAAATCTAATACACAATGGGAAATCATCTACCTTTTCTTCTATGGTCTTTTTTCTATTGGCACGGTTTATATTTAAGATCTTTAGTTAAGGTTGTTGTGATATTGTTTGACAACATGTCGCTTCCCTTTATTTGCCTGAAAATACATAAATAATGATTTGTAAATTTTTAATTTAGTTTAGGTTTGTCAGAAATTAAAGGTGTTTTGAAAGATGTTTTACAATTCTTTCGGTGTTGATATTTACTAAAACGATACTCGACAGTATAATAATTGCATTTGGATTTTGAAACGTGTTTTGTTGAAATTGTATTCATGTTCTTTGAAAGGAATTACGTCTAATAATTATTCTAAATTAGCGTTGTTGATAGTAAAAACATAATCGGAAAAATAATATGTTGACTTTTGAAATCGCGTGTTTTCTCTTCCTCTTTTAATTTACCGTATTTCATAAATTTTATTAATCACTTTTCGGAAATGATTTTATTTTATTGTGTTTAGTAGTAATGCTACACACCACCACACATTTTTGACAAATAAATTAATCAAAATTCTTTTCTCGCTCTGTTTTCTTCACGTGATTTTAACCGTGTCTTCGTATATATATTTTATTTTTGTGTTTTGTCATCCTTCCCGGTTTGTTTCTTCGTATGTTTTGTTTTTCCGTTCTTCTGTTATTGTAAAACGCGAAAGGTCAAGTGCTCGCGCGACAAAGCTCCGGTTGATTTTCTTTTCTATCTCGAGATCTCGCTTGAGAAATTCAAAGCGAGGCAGGATCACGTTATGATTCGCGCGTGTTGCGAGTTAATTCCGGTGCGACGAAACCCGGAAATCCGCTGAAAGCTCCGACCTCGCTTTAATCCGCTCGGCGATGTTAATAACCGGTGGTGCGGAATTCAATTAACGCGGACCGCTGACGTCAACTGCTCTCCTCGCAACTTTGTTATGCGGAACATCGGGGAAGTAAATAGCGCATTGTCGTCTTCGAATAGACGAATTGCAAATGCATCGTTGAGTAACGCGTAAGGAAGTAATTTTTTTTTTGTGTGTGTGTGTGTGTGTGTGTGTGTGTGTGTGTGTGTGTGTGTGTGTGTGTGTGTGTGTGTTGATTGATAAAAAAAAAAAGAAAATTGATTCCACGTTTACGACCAAAGCGGAACACATAACCATTATATAGAGACCATGTATGAGGGAAGTAATTTTGTTATCGTCGCAAATTCTTGTTCGTAGGTAACTAAATTGTTTACTCCAAATGGTACTTTTTCGCAATTGTTCTTGAATCGAAGTGATGAAATGACTTGCGGAGACTGATTAAAATGTGCAAAATAGCGTTTACTTATACATGTAAAAAATTTTAATATTAAGAAAAACGGGTTTATCTCGCTCTTCACCCGCGAAGGATGATATCGAAACGCTGATTATTGTTATTCATCGTCGTTCTGCATTTTGAAATATATGTCATTTGTACGATTGCATGTAATTAGTCGTAATTACACTTCATGCGTAATTATGTCGGACATGTGGCGATAGTTCAGGTGTTTAGGTTCATTTTAAGACACTTAGGCCAATTTTCTCAAAAATTACTTCCTGTATAGATAGAAATGTTTACGTATGTGTACGTGTGCGTTCTCACGTTCCGTTTAAATTCTCTCAAACTCAGTTTTCCGTGAGTTTAACACGAAACGTAAACATAACTTTTATTTATTTATTTTTTTTTTATGTAAAGCTACGTAAGCTACGTATGTAAAATTAATTTTTATTTTTTATGCGGCTATTTGCATTAGATGTGATTAGAGAAAGAGGGAGTGAGAGAGAAATATCAAAGTGTACACACATCTCTCGAAGTATATATGTAGATATCTCTCATCCAACTTGTTACGCAATCCAAACAAGACATGGAAGTTTTTCGTTAAGTGTACACGCGATATATATATATATATATATATATATTTATATATATATATATATAAATATGTCGCGTAAATGCGGAAGCGAGTCGCCGTTCGAAACATATATCTGTCTCGCGGGTGTTGAAATATTCAACTACAATCCCATCTTGCTTGTGAATAGTATCGCCTTAAAATGAGCCTTCGGGCGATCGCTGCGAGAAACAACGGGGATGAGGAGGAAAAGGAGAGAGACCAATAGGACGAAAACACGACAGATCGATGGGATCTAGCGTGTGTTTGCTCGCTTACGGAAACATTTACGTAAACCTGCCCGGTAGGAACCGCTCGTATTTCTTAATCGTTATTGAGGAAGTTGCGCGTTATCATTTACATAACGCGAACGAGCGAGCGAGCGGGCGAGCAAGTCCGGACGAGCTCGCGCGCGTAATATCCAACCTGCTCGCGGCTTTCGCAAGATTTCCCGCGAGTTTCGTATACATGAGAGCACCGCCGTCAGGCGAGAGAGAGA
>QVOB01004010.1:0-19949 GCA_014839585.1 Pseudomyrmex concolor | reverse complement strand
AAAATTTGTTAAATCTAAGAGAACGGTTTCTTTAGATTTAACAAATTTTGTTAAATCCAAAGAAATTAATTTCTTTGGAATAATTTCATAGGAAATTTGTTAAATCTAAAGAAACCGTTCTCTCTGTGTAGTAAATTTCCGTTTGCTTAATTGCCATTCGCTATAACACATTTATTATATACGGATCTCTTTGCGTGTGCAATAATAGAAATAATTTAAAAGCAATTATTAATGACCATTAATTAAAATGCAACTTGAACGATTGAAATTACAAGGTGAGATTAAAACGACGAGATTATTTTATAACACATATAAAAATATCAACGTGTTGAAATAACAAAATGAAGTATAGTTGCGTTTTTCTGCAAAAACAATAGAATGATGCAAATTTATACGTGTTGAAATCTCTCAAGAATTCACTCGTCAGAGAGTACGTCACGCGGCTTTTGCAATTATAGATGTTAAATGTTAAAGATACACACACAAGTCTGCGTCATGCATCGATGTAATAATAGATGCTATTATGTATACAGAGCGTGATACAACATTTACGAAGATATATCTATACACTCGCTTATGCCGAAATTCTCTCTATATTTTTACTCCCGATGACATGTTTCCGGGGACGACATCATAAATATTTTCTCCGTATTCCTACGTTTCGTCGTGGTAATAGACAAGCGCTTTTTGACAAGTCTGCTCACAAAAAAAGAAGTACGTCATAAACGAACTTTATTTGATTCAAAACTTTATTTTTTTGTCATGTGCGAACCGCGACCTACTTACTATATTTACTTGTCTATATTTTTTTTATAATTAAACTTTATACTCTGCGTGTTTTTATCTGACCGTTGAAGACCGCAAAGTAGTTTCGTGACAAAGAAATTCTCACATTTTAAAACTGAATTAGTGGAGTCACAAAAGATTCCGTGTCGTCGTGGGTACGCCGACTCGTGGGACTACAAAACGGTTTTTCGAATTATACGTGTTTCTCAAAAAATACAAAAATACATGTACGAGTAATATAACAAAGTTGTCTAGTAGAAAACGAAAGAAGAGACAAACAAGAGAGAGAGAGAGAAAGAAAGATTCGATATCGGTATCCGGGTAAAATTTTTAAGGGCTGTCCGGCGAGGCAGTTTGACTTGTGCTTGCGCGAAAACGACCGACTCGGACGAGAAGAAGAAGAAGACAGAATGGAGAGGAGTAACGCATCGAGCACGAGCAGCCTGACGTTGCCGCAGATACCGGGAGCGAGTCCTGACGGCGGTGCCAGCCCCAGAAGAGCCGTTAGTCCTCTGCTCGAAGTCCGCAGGCCTCACTGCACCCTCAACTGCGATGCTTGCAACTTATATCTCGAGGACATTTACAGGCACAGTACGTGTACATCTCCGCAACAACAGGAAATTTAACTTTCTGTGGAAAGAATCGCGGCGATCGAATCACTCGATATCCTATCAATTATTGTGTCTTTTAAACGTCGCGGCCACCGCCCACGACAAATTCATCGAATAACACAGTCGATAACCTCGAGCGAAATTATTTTTTTATTAGAACGTCCATTATAACGTTATGATTTCTCTTCTCGGTGGCAGATTTTATCACGAGATATATTTTGGGCAATAATGTCATTTTCACAAAATCATAAAATATCGTGCGGCTGATTCTACCGTTTGTCATGCGCTAGTTTCACTACTTTCTAATGAAAATAAAAACCTATCGTAGTCTTACGAATTGCCGAAAATCCTTACAAGTCCTTTTTTTTAATCCGAAATGAAAGCTTTTATACAAAGTTTTTTAGAAATTCGGCGGTAATTCGTTTTCGAAGGTAATTCGAAACTACAACTGTGTTTGCGGGAGTTCGCAAATTACGTAAAGCTGAATAGTGACTGCGTTTTCACGATTCTGCAATTTTCTTTCGCCAAGTTTTAACAAATTTACTATTACTAACTATTCGTTATTTCTTATTTTCTCTTCAAGTTTTCCTCTGTAGTTTTTCTTACAAATGCGATATCGTTGATCTATTTATATGTTATTCGAAGACTGTGTTATCTCATAAAATTGAGAGAGAAGATATGCAGATATATTAAGTCGAACTGTTATATAGAATCTATATATAGCGGAGTGTTTGCAAATACTTTGTTTCCTTGCGTGTGGAATATGGGGAGAATGTCAAGATAAATCTCTTGTAAAATTCCGATTATCATTTATTTCTATTATTTGTTGTGTTGTTATTTAAATTCTCTCTAAGTCTCTCGCGCCACTAGTTTAGATAAAACTCTATAAACACGAAACTAAAAATTTATTGTAAGAAATTTAATTTCTCCCATTATAACAGAAATTGGGTTTTGATCAAAATATATAAACAAGTAATAAAAAACGGGTTTGTAATTTTTTAAACGCAGTTACTAACGTTATTTCTCTTTATTTATGTTCCGACATAATCCTTCTATTGCATATAGCGTTTTAGTACGCCAGAAAATCATTTAACCAATTCCGTGATTCCGTGAAACGGATGTATTAACGTTGTGTATCGGCCGTGTAATACAAATATATATTCGCGAATGCGATTATTGTAAATTGATCTCCCCATTCCATTGCGTTCTAATTTCTGCTTGACACGAAATTGATGTACGCTATATGTGCGACCGGAAGTGTAAATTATTTTATCGGATTATTATGTACGAGTGTTCGCGAATGCTGTTACATTTTTTGCAACTCTGCTTGAAAAATATATTTTTAATAACCAAGTCTTATATTATAATTGTTGAAAATCTCAGATCTATAAGCGTATTTTTTTTACATTAATTATATATGTATATATAAATAAAGACAAACATCATATGCAATAAACTGATAGAAACGAGACGTTGTAGTCGGCAAATGATTGAGTCGTATAATTTTTATCAAGGTGTTTTTTTCTGCGATAATATATCCGAACAGAGTAGTAAAACTTACTGGCGAGCGGACGAAGAAGGAGAAAGTTCCGCGCGCTAGGCGGTCCGTCTGACGTAGGCGCTGACTACTCCACTGAGATGAGGTTGAAGTAGTTTCGCTCGATTGCGTGCGGACGTTCCAATTTCATGTAATTACAACTTTGCGGAATATTTCGCAGCGTTACGTTTGAATTGTCTTTTAACGCGTTTGCCGCGTATTCACGATCACGGCCTCGTCACGCGATCTGTTACATATATATCGATCATCTTTTTACACACGATGAGCTGATTGCGTTCTATTATCGCCATTTATCGACAGTTTCCTCTTTTTTTTTCTTTTTTACGTTGCTTCCGTGAACTCTGATATCAAAACGGTGTACTTCGGTTTGTTGCAGAAATAGTAGAAGGCGTCAAAAGAGGCGGCGGTTCACCTTTAAGGCCCATAATTGACGAAGCTTCCGTCGAAGAAGAGGTAAATAATGACGGCAAACATTTTTAAGCATATTCAAATTGTCTCGGCGTAATAATTGTGTTTGTATTTCAGTAACGCGCATATGAGAGATTTATTCACACTGTAAAATAATTATTTTCTCATTTGCATTAGTATTTTAATTTAAATGTATTATACGAAACGTGCATTTGCGCGCAATTTTGTTTTTCTCTCGTTCAAAGCTGATGTATTAGATTTCTTTTTATGGCACGAGCATAAATTTTCAAGAGAGAATTCTAATTTTTTATAGGTCGCTACGCTGATGAGACGATGCTGGGCGCAAGATTCCGCAGACCGGCCAGACTTTCCAGCGCTGAAGCAAACTATTCGTAAAATTAATAAGTAAGTAATTCCACGCCGTGAATTATATCGTTAGCGTCGCAAAGTCATCAACGCTCTCTCACCTTTTTCTCTCTTTCTCGCTGTCTTTTTCTCACTCTTTCTCTCACTTTCTCGATGTCTTTTTCTTACTCTTTCTCTCACTTTCTCTCGCGATTTACAGCGTGAGTTTCGCACACGTGGTTTTAATTGCGATTGACGTCACCGGAAAAACGTCACGTATACGCAATTTGACGGCGGACTCGAAGCCAGGTCCTTGGGCAAATTTTAATGATCCACTCTCTCATTAAGTTAAAAGCCTGCGCCCGAGCGCACAGGGACGTTGCTGATGTAGAGAGGCTGCGATAAAAAGAACTCGCGGTGTATTGTCCATTGAATTACTCTGAAACACCTCGACGCAGCGTGTAACGCGATAATACCGCGGGCAAGTACGCGGGGATTGTAAACCTCGCGCGATTGTAACGCTCACTATCAGAAGAACACATTAACTGCATTATCCGGCTATTGTATGTCTGACGTTATTTCCGTCCCGTTTGCTTCGCCGTTCCCGGGTTGTCGTTGCGTTTTACGCGGACATATATCGGAAGTGTCGATAAACGTGACGATACTCCGACACCAAAATCGGTTTCCGTAACGCGTGTCTTTTCACGCGTATAGTGAAGTCATGATTCAAGTCGAAAAAACGAAAATCGAGTGATCTGTGCTGGCTGCGATCTTCGGCGCCATCGATATCGCACGTCGAACAGTGTGTGTGTGTGTGTGTGTTGTTCGTATTCAATGCGGCAAATTGTGGAGACCATTGTGCCGCGGCATAAAGCATCGCGGCGGGAGAGAGAAGAGAAGCGCGGGAGTTTTGCGATATCTCTTTTCACCGCGAGTATTTCTTTCTTCTTTTCGCGTAAAAAGAGCGGCCAGTCACCCTTGCTCTTTGGCCATTATATTGGCATAGTTTTCGACCTATCTTGCGCTGTGCATCATCTCGTGCTCGAGAAATCCAAAGGCACCGTCGGGCTGCAAGCGCGCGCGATAACTCAGTAGGTCAATTACTGCACGGCAACGAGCGTGCTGTGCGGTAATTCCAGACGCGGTCGAGCTCACCCCGCGCGTTTTAAGAAATGGGCGAGTTGTGAAAATTAAAGCGAGAAAAGCTCAAGATCGTGAATAAGGAAAAGACCGAAATAGCTGTGTCATCGACGATCGATCATTCTCCGGGGAAAATAGTAATTACTTATGAGGCGCTGCCTTCTTGGAGATTTATACTATAAATCAAATTACTTCTGAATCATTCTCGCGAGATTATTTTTTTTTGTGAGAAAGAAAAGTTCTCGTGTGGTTTCTCTAGAGAGAAGTTTCACATTTTCACGATCATTACTGATCCAAGCTTTTGCTTGGAAAAGTGTGTGACTTTAAGATTAGAGAAAGAAGTGAGAGAAGAATTGGTGCATGTAGATTTTCCTCGCTTTTGCATTTATAATTAATATATTATAGTTACGCATAATTTTTTCTCATATTACTTTTATCGCGCGCTAGAATTCGAGGTTTTGAGTGAAAAACTTATTAATCTCTCGCGGAAAAAGCAAGTCAATCGACATTGGGTGAACAGCTGTTTCGACAAGCGACTCGCGCTTGATCGAGAGCTTCAGATCTCATTTATCTTTGACGCGGTTTTATCATGCTCGTGAACTATTTTTTATTTTTATTTTCGACCACAGTGCCCAAATGAATTGGATCGACGTGACGTTCGTTGAATGACTTTTGTATGACTTTCGCTTTGAGAGACGTGCGTGCGCGTACATATTTACAAAACTGTTGTTAAATATAGTGATATAGTAAAACACATATTTATCAAATATATTGATTAAAAATAAAATTTAATATGTAAAAAATTAAATAAATATTTGACAAATTAAGTTATAAAATTGAATTAATTAAGTTATAAAATATGTTTTTGATATGATTGTCGATGAAAAATATATTTTATAACTTCGAACAATTAATACGCGCGCATTTGTGAAGTGAAAATTTCAGAGTGATACGTGATACACATGTGTGTGCTTGAATTAAAACGATTATTCGACACCTCTAATTTAACAAAACTTTGATGAACAAGAACTTCAAACGTCATATCGTTGTGACAGGATTAAATTCTGATTCGCTCTATTTGTGGTAAAGTTGATATGTGTGTTTGCGAAAGTTCTAAAGCTGTAACAACGTTACAGGCTTGTCAGGATATCTAGAACTGACACTATATGTGCATATACATATGCACATATATGTACATTGGACTGAGAGAGAAATAGAGAATCCTTTTAAACTTTCCAAAGTTTGCTTATTCAGAGAACATAGAATATTAAAGCGGAAAAGTTTAAAACTTTAAATTACTTTCTAATTAATCCGATAATCTCATTTGTTTTTAACGATCGTGTATTTGTTTTTTTGTACAACAAAAATAATTTTTAGCAAATAATTACAAAAAAATTCTTTATATATAAACAAATTTTTTATTTATAGTTACATACAATTATATATCTACAATCATATATGAGATCGTTTCAATATATCTTATATAGAATTATATATAAATTATTTATAACCAGACTTAGAATTTGTTCATATATGCAAGATTTTTTCCGTAATTATAGTTATATACTTACAAACTATTTGGAATGTAACTTTTACATAGTAGAGATACATAGTTATGCATCTGACATTATCGCAATACGCTTGCAATTTTGCGCTAATTAATCACAATAATCTTCGGGGAAAATGCTGCACGTGTTTACAGGCGCAGATACGTTGTTGCATAATTTTTATGTCAGAATCGTTGCATACCATTATCATACGTTTAGCACGCACATCAGAAAAAAGCATATTGATAAGCTTTTACCGATCGAACAAATCGTTAATAAAAACGAAATATTTTAATATTGTTTGCGTTTATTTATTTTTTAAATTATTTTCAATAAATTGCGCGGATTAATCTTGTGAATTTATTAATAACGCAACGCACGAACGATAAAATTCGTATTATTAAATTTCCACATCGTCGTCGACACACACACATTCACACACTAGATGCATTGTTTCGCGCACAATGTGCAAGCGGAATATTAAGTGATCATATAATAGTTCTCACATGAATATACAGTGGCGCAATACTATAAATGTGTGCCGTATAAAAGTAAAGCTCAGTGTAAGTTATTTCGAATTAATATATTCGAGAAACTAATTGTGTCCAACAAAGTCTCGTGTGTGCCGCGCATCAGTTGATGAAGTTTAGGAAATGGGGAACACACAAATGCACGAGAGAAGAGAGAGAAAGCAGAGAGACAAGATGAGCAAATTTAATACAACCGTAATAAATGCAATGTTCGCGCAAAAATTGAATAGCGCGGAATATTTTTTCGCGTTTTATATTCGCATTTGAAAGAGATTTTCCGGGACGTTTCACTAAAACGCACACGCACTTTTTCAATAGTAGAACTTTTTCTCATTACATTTCCTGATATTTATACGCCGAGTTTCCATTTCGCAGTGGTTTTGTGGTCGCAACCGAAACTCGTAAAGCCGCGGAAGCGAGCCCGCGCGTACGTATTCAATCGTAATATGCTACTCCCTGCGGTAGTACACGAATGAATACCACTTCTGTGTGAAAAAGACGAAACGGAAAAAGGAATGTGTACAAGAGAGAGGCACACACATTGATCATCTTCGGTGTTCGGAGCTGCAGGGAAATACGTGATTGGCAGTGGTAGATTAAAGCGGTCGATATATGCTCGAGATTTGCGTCCGCTCATCGCGATATATCGAAGCCAAAATTTCACGTACAGTAACGTGTTTGTCGTTTCACAGGAAATTTTTATTATCGAAAGACTTTCGACGCGATATATAGTTCTAAAATAAAATTACCTTTGCGTTCGACGACAGGGGGATTGAGGCAGGAGAAAAATTTTACCGTAACTAAATAAGAACTCGCAACGAAACGTGCACTTCCTTTGATCGGTGCATCGGAAGTTATTTGAGCTACGTAAAGAGACGAGAATTCTTCGCGACAGCAATGATTCGCAACATATGTGTTCTCTGTATGATATTTTTTTTATTTTTTTATTTTTTGCTCGTCCATTTTCCAATGTCTGATGTATTTCCATCTCTTTGGTCTCATTTATACGAGTAATTAAATTATCGGTATAATGCAGAAAGAATCGAGAGAGACATGTGAAAAATAAAAAGAAAGGTGGAAGAGATTACTAATCCGAAGAGATACAGTCATGAAAAAAAGCTCGCGACACACTTACGTATACAGAGACGAAACTGGGATGGAAGAAAGAAGATCGATAAATTAAAAGATAAATGAGAGCTAAAGAAGAATTTTTCCAGTAAAAGAGAAAACATGTTTCTTGCGAAAAGTGAGAAGAGCGAGCAAGAAAACGATCGTCATCGATCACGCACTTGAGTAGAATTCTTTTCGTATTTTACGCGTGTTAACGGTGAAGTTGAAATTGAATATACAAAGTGTAACAATTTTAGGCCAAGTTTGCCAGTAATTTTTTGGAGAATTGTGACAATAGTACGAAACAATGTCGCGCAACTTCAAAGAATTATTAATGTATCTTGCTCGATTCTAAAAACTCGACTCTAAAAAAAAAGATGATCTTAAGAAAGTTTCTCTTTGAGATTTAACTTCCATTATCTTTGCGAGAGAAATCATTTTTATACGACAATTGACTCCTACGTAAGACATCTACGTAAGACAAGACTTTTATGCATGACTCTCGTGTATGTCCCGATATTACATTATAAATCACGTCATATTTTATAAAGCATTGATGCGCGCGCGAAGAATATCTAATACATCTCGCACAAAGAGGAATCTCTCTTGTATTATTTTTTGTTTCGAGTTGTGAAATCGAGTGGGAAAATAACTATTTCATGACATTTTATGGATTATATATTGAATTGCTCTTCTTATCGGCTAAGAAATATTTAGCGTAAAGTTTTGTTGCGATTTATGCGGGTTAAAAAAGATTTTATTATTGCAATTGTTTTAAATAAAGTAAATTACGCGTTTCTATTGATTTTGTGATAAAGGAAAGCAATTGATTATTCAACAAATTCGTATATGTACGGTCTGTTTTATCGGATCTTTTGTGTGAAATTTGAAACGTGGTCTTGTATTTTTTCGATTCGATAAAAATAAAAAAGATTGTTTTCTGTGCGGTACATTTTATATTTTGTTAAATTTGCCGATGACAGTGCGGAATCGACCTAATGTCGCAGCGGGATTTAAACTAGGGTTTGTGTGTCGTTGCGCGAGATAGAAGACCGGGCTTGTTTGCGCGTATCTGCAAGCAATATATGCTTCAATCTACACACCTGCACACACATCTACACACACTTTCTCTCACCTTTATTCGCTTTCGTACAACGTCAAACATCATTTTGTTTCATCCGCACATCATAGAGCACGCGCGTTCGTACGCGCGCGCGCGCTCAACTTCACTGACAAGTTATATGTAACTTTGAAAATGTCACAGCTCGCTTTTGTTTAAATAGAAACATATATTTCAGTCACTTATCACTCGCTTTTTCGAACTTTAATTAACTCTCGATTCCGAGAGTGCATCATAAAATTCCTTCGATTTCTCTCGCGTTTCGCGAGAACAAAATGCCGGTCAAGATATGTTAATATCTTTTTATATTCTATTGATTGAGCGTTTCTTTTTTTTCTGTCATCTAAAGATTTTTCAACTATTATTGAGATTACTTTTTATGCAAAAAAACAAATCTCTTTTATTCCTTGTTATTACGAGAAAAGACTTTTGATGGAAAAATAATATTCATAAAAGCTCTGATTCAATTGACACACACACGCACGCACACACACACAGAGGCAAACAGTATCGTAAAATAATGATATTCAAGTTTCATTACGCAGGAACATGGCGCATCAATTTCTCCAACACTAATATCGTTACAATGTCTCTTTGAGAGACGATCATGCGAAATGACTCTCTGAACAACTATACCTACTACACACGTATATTCTCTATACACACATGGAGATAGATTTAGACTTAAAGTTAACGAACACGTGGACTTTGTTACATATGCTGACACGCGCTGCGAGTCGCGAACTCTAGATCGAACAAGATAATTACGTGTGTTCGATACATTTACTTTGTAAAGAAAATTACGCAAACTAGCGCGTAAAAGCCTCCGGCCGGCTGATGACATTAAAGTTGGCAAAGTGAAACGCGAGATCCTTTCGCGAACGTTCGGCTGACTACTACGTAGAAAATAAAGAAGTGTCAAAGTTACTAAAATATCTTACTTCTGTCGCTATTTTTGAAATTATAAGAAAAGAGAGAGAGAGAGAAAGAGTGGAGATCGAATTATTTACATGATCGTATTTACATATGCTCGCAAAAAATTACCGAGGTTTTATCTCCCGCGTATTTTTCTCCCTTCTATGCAAATTACTTGCTGACGTAATGTAATCGTAAACAATTTAATGTAAAGCTTCGAGACACATTTCTTCCGGAGAAAGAGACACGTGTGTGTATCAAAGAATTTTCCGTTTCATAAATTACGTTGGCGTGGCACAACAATATGCTTAGCATTTTCGTCACAAGAACGGACGAAAAGCTACTTTTCTCTGTATGTGGATTCACTACGTATAATATGTGCGTGCCGAGTATATTTACGTCGTTATCAGCAATTCATAATTCATGAAATAATACTTATTGTATTAAAGTATATAATATAATAGTTAATAATTTCAAATTGCGCAGTGTTGGAATTCAAATTTATAATTGTTTTTCGCGTTCTCTCTGGAACTATACATTGTTTCATTATTTTATTTAATTATTTAATTTTATTATTTAATTTTTCAACATTTTATTCGCATGCACACGGATTAATTATAAGTACAGCTTTATATCTCAGTTAAGAATAAATCTTCTCCGAGTAATATTATTACACATGCAAAATAAATAATTAAGCTTGTTAATTAGTGCAAATGAGATATAAAGCGAGTTGCTTACGAAAGATCCGTGTGATCTGGAAACGGTATTCATCCCTTGAAGAAGCGCTTATTGAAAGAAAAGGTCACGGAAGGAAGAAATAGTTATATGCAAGTAGTTTTTCAAGAGGTTCATATTGTTCACAAAATGTTCGCGGAAACTTTGTGAATATATCCGGTTTTCGGAGGTTTTAGAATAGTTCTCGTGTATGAAACTTTACCTCTTCTGTCCAAAATCAAGCAGCAAAATTTTCCAGCATTGCAAAGTGAGTCGGCAAATGTAATAATGACGGAATATTCATTTTGCGCGATATAAATGTTAAGCCAAATTAACACCAGTTTTTCCTAATGATGTCGCAAAGTACAATATAATCATTATATCGTTTAATTGACTGCTATAAAAAAAAAACATTTATTTAATATCGTTTATTAATATTATTTATTTAATTCATTAATATTATTTACACACAGAATAGATATACACGAAATAACATAATAATTTTCTACAAAAATAATTTGTCTTCGAAAGGATATCGAACTAATCAAATTAATCGATCAAATTGTAGAACTGTAACAACTTTACCACATTTATATTGCAATCAAAACTAAAAGTTGCGAAGGCGATAGAAATTGTATTGATTTTGTTTCTGTATCTCTATCTCTTTTTCTTTTTGTTCGCTTTTTTCAATTTTTCTTTATTGGACAAGAACTAATTTTCGATAAATGGTGCGCGCATTATTGCGTTGATAGAAGTGTGATTTATATTATATTTATAGTATATTTTTTAATTTATAGTATATTTTTTCAAAACATTGCACAACGATGATAAAGCTGATCCGTTCCATCGTTTGTTTTACGATGGACTGTCAATGTTTTGTTTTTTTTTTTGTAATAAAAAAACAGTTCGTTTGATTTTCTGAACGTCGCATGTTCCGCGTCAAAAAGAATATCCACTGAAAAGAAATCTATTAATTTTTCTGTGTAAAATTACACGCACACATTTACACTTACATCCTATATACTTCTCGAAACATTATTTCTCTTAAAAGCAGCTTTTCTTTTCTTTTTGTAATTCTCATGTTGTGCTGAAAAGTCGAAATGGAAACGAAGTTTCTTGTCGGATTGTGAGTTTTTATTGAAATGTATACGTATTACATTAAGGGAGAAGGGAAGCCGGTTTTTATAATGTGCTGTCAGAAGGGATTTAAAGGACAGAGAAGAAAGAGAAAACGAGAATCAGTTTTTTTTTAATCATTTAAATGAAATGAAATAGAATAATCTCATAACAAGCGTTTAATTTGCACGCAAATTGTGTCGTTAAGAAATACGAGTATATTCTTCCGAGATGAGAAAGCGACTTGATTCACAAAATATCTTAAACGAAGTTGTTATATCTCGGTTTGATGACTTACAGCAGAGTCAATAATCACAGTCACAAAATTCCCGATATCGGTTTCTCTGTACCTGTGTGATATAGGTATTGCTGTTTGTCCGACTGCAATCGTACTACGATTGGATTAATTGTCTTTGCGAAGAGGTTCGCTGTGTTCCGAGGTTTATCCTATTTTCCGCGCTTCGATGGTTGTTTGCGTCTCGTAAATTGAACAATAGTTTGCGAGTTCGCGGAATTTCGTTTTCCTGCAGATGATACATAGCCATTCGACAAAACTATTCGATAACACGACATATATGATTTTTATGTGTGTTCATATATTATATCATATATCTATTTAGCTTTATTCCGATTTGAGTTTCCGCTGTGATATATGTATCACAACTGCAGAATAAATATTACGGAGAATGCGTGTGTGTCTGTTTTAGAGACTACGAAAGCAGCAATATTTTGGACAATTTGCTGTCCCGTATGGAACAGTACGCCACAAACTTGGAAACGCTGGTGGAAGAACGCACGGCGGATTATCTCGACGAGAAACGTAAATGCGAGGAACTTCTTTACCAGTTACTACCGAAGTAAGTTTTCGCAGAACGCGAGTATAAAGCAGAATTTTCATCAGAAAACCAGAGACCGTCATACTATTTTATCAAGTATCCAGAAAACCAGAGACGTCATACTATTTTATCAAGTATCGTTGAGAAAAGATATTCGAATTCACTCTTTCGTGTTCGGTTAAGAACGATAAATATTCAAATGGTCAATTATTGTTAGAGAATACCTTTGAAACAGTCTCTACAGTCTAAGATTTCCATCTTGGGAAAAGGTTTTATTATCTAAAATTTATCGTACGTGTTTTTTCTGTGAAATCTTAACCGCAACATATTCCAATTTTGCAAATTGCTTCACGTTGTCACAAAGAGATCGTGAAATCGCGAAGAGAAAAAAATACGAATTACTGAAGTATTAAAAATAGATCGAGATAGATTAAAATAGACTTTTACAATATTACTTTTTTCTAAGTCGAAATTAATCTCTTCATTAGGGAAAGAGCAAAAATAAAAGTATAGAACAGTTTAATAAAAGAACAGTGTATAGAAGTCATATAAAAAGTTTTAAAAAAATTTCAGAAACAATTAGATACATTGCTTTCAATCAATTTAAGCAAAATCGGAAAACACATTTGCAAAGTGACAGAAGAAATTTAAATTAATCACAAGTGAGATTGGTCTGCAAATTGATGAAACGCTTTCGTTTTATTTTTTTTCTGCCTGTAGAATTATTTTTATCATTTTTTTTGACATGTTTTTTTTTTACACTAAATTCAACATTAAAGTTTGTTTCAATAATGCAGTTTGCTTATCCGAATGATTCGAATAGTTTATTCGTGTTTGGATTTTGTTTTATGGCCGGCTTGGATTGAATTTTTATTTGCATTTGTGCCGACGTTCGCGACAGCTTGTGAATTATTTACCGGGATTTCTGTATCAGCAAAAATATGCTAATTCAAGCTACCTATCGGGAATAAATTAGTCAGACATAAAATGTACACGAGCGCGCTCGTTCTATACAGCAAACCCACATGCTAAAGCATTAAAACCACTAATTAGACGTTTGCAATAAATGCGGTTAGCCTATGTATATAGACTTTGACATCGCGGCGCGAAAATATCGTGTATCAATCTGAAGAATCTGTCCACCTATTGCAGAGAGCATGAAATTGAACGGCGGTGATATGGAAATGGAATGAATCGGTCAAATCGATTTGCTCACGCGGTGAGGCGCGATCGAACGAAAAGTTATCGAAAGTTGGTGAACCTTAAAATTGAAATTGATCTGAATAAGAAAAAAGGTGAGAGAGAGAGAGAGAAAGAGGGAGGGAGGACAGAATAGGAGCATCATTGCGTGAAGTAAAGATATAACAGGATTGTGTCGTAAGAAAGCGGACGGAATAATTTTCTCGTTATCGGCGTAGAACGTAATTTGCGAAGAACTGCAACATAATTATACGGTGTTACTTTGAATCGAGATTGCACGAGACGCGAAGATAACGCGCGAAAAGCAAGGAAACTCAGAATTGCTGATCCGAACAGCTCATGTAACACACATCTTATCGTTGTACATATTCCTCGTGTGTCGCTACGAGTTACAACGTAATTAGAATTTTCCATTTGTTTGAAAAACACCAGGCATACGTCTAAGGGCGTTATTTTCGCAACATAAGCGGCGAAAATATTTGATATGAATTTTGTGTTGTTCGCGAAGGATAATCGATTGTAAATCGCGCACGCAAAAGTAACATTTTCTTTTTTTTTTTTTTACGGAGAATTATCTCGTCAAAGGACGGATAATGTACAGTGTACACATGCGTGCAAAGCTGAAAGCGGTTAAACAAAACTATCTCATTTTGCGGCGTGTACGCGGTTAACATGGCTCGTATAATTGTTCGTCAGAGCGCAAGTAGGTAGAACTTAATGAACTTTGCGAAGATAAAAGAGACGAGAGCGCACGAGGTACATGGGATGGAATTTTGATCGGAGCTTCGAAAACTTTATCATAGCTCGTATACCTCGCGAGTGTTAACGCTCTGTACATATTCGGATTTTTCGTGTATGTACTTACGTTATAATTATACAGCGAATTATCCGTATCGCGCGCTTGCCCGATGTTATAAGACGATTTTAGATCGTGACCTAAAATGCACGTAAAAGACAATTTTTGCGAGCAACCTGAAATTGATTTTCCGCCTGTAATTGGGTAGCGACATTTTATTATCTCCCACTTGATGCACGTGATTTTTAGCTTATTTCATCGGGAAAAAAGGTGAACGTGGAAAATTAACTTTTTTTAATGTGACGCACACATGTAATTGTGTTACGTGAAAATACGTTAGTGTAATATTATCCTCTTTTCTTTCAAAGGAAGTAAAAAATTGTTAACTCTATTCACTTACTTACTATGTAGGTACTTTTCCAAAAGAGAAGAGTTTTAAAGCAACATTAGTGTCTCTTGTATAACTTATTTTTTACTTAATTTCTGAGGTTTATTTTATCTTCCGTTAGAGAATCAAAGTGTTAATATGAAATCTCTATGAAATCACATTTATCTAGGAGAAAAAATTTAAAGTAAAAACACCGCTCGAGAAAATTGATACGGAAGAGATTATTATTTGAAGTTAAGTATTTCGGAAAAAAATAAAGTTATCAGAGTTAATAATTCTGAAACAAGTAATATACATACAAGTGCATTGTTTGTCACTTTCGAAGACATCTTTTTTTATCTCCTCAAGACTTCTTTTGTTATTGCTTTTCTCGAAAAGACATATGTTTGTCTCAAACAGATCGGTGGCGTCGCAGCTGATACTCGGACAAAGCGTAATCGCCGAGACGTACGATCAAGTGACAATCTACTTCAGTGACATCGTGGGCTTCACCAGCTTGTCGGCCGAGAGCACGCCGCTGCAGGTGGTCGATCTGCTCAACGATCTTTATACATGTTTCGACTCCATTATCGAGAACTTTGACGTTTATAAAGTGAGTACTGACCCGTTTCCGCGAAAACATAATAATATGCAGATCATGATTTCACCCTTGGTCAAAAGGGTGAATATATCATTTTGTCTCGAGGAAAGAGAAATAAGCGAGAGAGAAAAGACGCAGCAAAAGGCGTTAAACTCTTGCGCGAAGATGGCGTCACGTTCGCAATATCCAAGTTTCTCAGGCGCTATTTTTTGTTAAAATGATGAACGCTTTTCGTTCGCAGCTTTCACAAGTTTTTTCTCCCGCGAGAGTCCGGCGCCTTCAATTAGAAAACTTCACGTCCGATCTCTCAGTCTTTGTTAATCTTTCTTTTTTCTCTCGCATTTTCGTTCTGTACTGTATTTTTTTTCTTTTGCCATTTTCTGCCTTCAGGCTAAACGATCATCGAAAATAACGCGCGTTACGTGGTTACCATACCGTATTTCGCTTTAAATCAACCTCGAGAGATCTTCTAATTATATATTTACGAAGCGTCTCTACGTGGAGATCCTATCCGCGAGATATTCAGTTAAAACCGACTGGAGAAAGATAAGCATGTCAATACCGAGGAAACAAATTGCCCTTGATTTCTTGGAGAAACGCAATTTTCCGTGAAACGAATAATGTGAGAAAATGTGTTAATAATAAAATAAGTTTGTAATGAATTTATTTTAATTAATTGTGCCGAATGTGAAAAGAATATACGTCAGCGGAATTTCTATTAAATTACAATAATATGTAATTTTGCACACGCACACACACTCACGTTATTTCGTAATATATTATATATTTGTTGTGCAGTTTCTAAATTTCATTACTTTTTAATCACGGATTAAACTTTGTCTCACTGTTTCCATTCTTGAAAGTTCTTTGTTTTTCTTTTCTCTCTATTTGCTTCTCTTAGTATTAAATATCAGATGTAAGTACTTTGCGCGGTTCTCTCTGTATTTATATTCTAGTATATTTATATTTTTATTAATGTTTTACGTATAAAAATATATTGCTAACCAAAAATAGATGTTATAATTTATTCTGTTTATTTTATTTTAGTATTACGCATATTTTTAAAACTCTAGTGTTTTGCTAAAAAAAAAATATAGGTGTCTCACTTCTGCGGAATATTTTTTTTCTCACGATTACATCACTATGTATGAAAAATATGCGTATACGGGGAGAAATAAATTTAACATATTTGCAGTTTAATTTAGCGCGCGTGTACTTTGCTTGTTTTTAATATACATAATAAAATTAGGTAAACAAGGGTAATAATATTGACGCATATTGTACGAAGCAAACGTAGTTTAGTATACTCTCGGGCGATATTAAATTTTTTATTGAGATTATATAGCGACACCATTTGTCGCCGATCTTTTTTTCAGGTGGAAACGATAGGGGATGCTTACATGGTCGTATCGGGATTACCGGTGAGAAACGGCATGAATCATGCTAGGGAGATTGCAAGGATGAGTTTAGCTCTCAGGGACACGGTAATGACGTTCAGCATTCGCCATAGGCCGACCGAGCAATTGAAGCTACGTATTGGCATGCATTCCGGTGAGTCAACACGTTTTATCACGTTTTTCTTCCCGCACGCGTGTGTGAAGCGGGTAAAGAGTTAGTTCTAACATGATTTCGGGCTTTCTGCCAAGCCTTATTGTAGCAAGTCTTGTGTATCTATGATTTATCCGAGAATTCAAACCATCTCTAACTTTCTCTTGTTTTCTTGAAGTTTAATATCATGCTGGGAGATTTTCATAACATCTCGTGTGTTATTACAAACTTTTATATTTTTAAAAAGAACATATCTTCCACTTGTTTCGTATCTCTGCTACATACACGGCGTCATAAATCGCGTTTTTGCGCCACGGATCGATTTTCGCTTGCACAGAAGCAAAGGTCAGAAACGCGAGCTTTAGGTGTAGCTGGACCGTTGCTAACGCACAACAAAACTTCAACAAACCAACATCTAGCGCAATATCTAAAAAAAAAAAAAAAAAAATTTGCCGCGGGAACCATTACTCGTTAGGTTAATTTTCAGGGGAATTTACGGAAAACATCGAGGGAAATGCCAAACCGAGAAACGTGAGTCAAAAATAGAATCACGGCTCACATTGGCAAGCCGTTCGTTCGTTATGAAAGAATGAGCGATTGCATTTTCCGATTAATAACGCCATCGCGTCCTCGATTCTTCTCTCATTAATTTGTAAATTCGCGGCATGCGGACTCTCCCGAGAATCACATTCGTGTTATTACGTGATGAGAATCTTTTGGATTAACCACTACCACTTCCCAATCTCATTTCGCTGTCTTCCTCAAATTTTTTCCAAGTGATGTCAATGTCGCACGCGCGTTCTCGAAGCAACACATTCTTCACGATCACGTAAAACTTAGATTACACTAGTCCGGTGAGCAGAAACGATTCTATGTGATATACGCCGAGCGGTCGGCCATCATTTCCGCGGTTAATTGCTTTTTAAATGGATTTGGAATACAACGTCGCTTCACTCGACGAGATATAAAATTACGCGCTTGTAGATTCGTGAAAATAATTACTCATTAAAGTTTTAAAAGCCCGTCATCGGAATTAAATGTTTTCATTGTCATAAGAACAGAAAATTACTTGATATTGTGTTTGTGATAATTAACAAAACATGATATTTTTAACCAAGAAAAACCTAGTGTAAAAAATTATGCGTCTCTGATAAAAAAAAAAAGTCAAACGACATTTAAAAAACTAAAAGGTACTTTTTATTAAATTTGTTTCTTTTACAGTGTAAAAATAAGTTTTCTATATTTGTTTATTATATTTGTCATTTAATTTCTCTCAATTAAAGAAAAATTCAATTGTCAAAGTGGTTGCTATTGTTGTCACCTCGCTGTTGTCATTCATCGGACAGCTTATGGATTTCGTTTTCACGGAAGTTTGGCAAATGACAAAGAAAAATGTTACACGCGTGTGATTGCAGGTCCATGCGTGGCTGGTGTGGTGGGTCTGAAAATGCCTAGATACTGTTTGTTCGGCGATACGGTTAACACGGCCTCTAGAATGGAGAGCAACGGAGAAGGTAATTAACAGCTCAATCATACTCGGGAAGAAAGGTTTCACTTGTCGATGATGTAATGGGGGAGAACTAGTAGGAGGTTGAAAGTTATAGATGCGAGCGATAATTAAAAGGGAGAAGTAAAGGTGTGGCAAGGGCAAGGTCGCCGCTTAAGAGAAAATCGACCCGGTTCACGTGTTTCCATAAAGATGCGATCATGCTCGGTTTATTTTACTCATTGAACGTTAACAGCATGAGTCTAAGCATAAATATTGATTAGCTTTAGCTACATGTTCATTTTAGCAACAATTTCTATAATCCGAAGACACACACACACACACACACGTATTTATATCATCGTTGATTAATTTATCGGAACTTATTATTATTTTTTCACGATTAATAACAAATGTATCGCACACGATTGATTGATTTTGCGCTTATCTACAATTCCAAGTAATAACCGCAATTAAAATCGAACGATGGTAATATTCTGGGCAAATCAAGTGATAATCTTAATTTAAATCAATTTGCATCCGATGTTCTCGTAGTAAGCCATCGAGACCATAAATGTAATTTTTTTGGCACCGACTTGACACGATGTTTTTTTATTATTGTCGAAAGAAACGGCACGCCATTGATAAAATTGATTGCGTTCTGTATCTCGTTTACCGGCAAAACAGCTCACGAGACACACGCACGAGTGTCGTCGGTTAATGTCGCGTGGGTGGAGTGCTTTTCCCTCGCAAGAATCTAGGTGCCGATGTCGCTCGTGCGAGGCAAGGACGCACCGCAAGGCGCCACGCGGCTGTTTATCGAGTTTTCTTCCACGAGCTCGTGTTTTGTGCGTCGAAAGAAATACACCATATAAAATTTTTCCAGTTTAAAGTTAGACTTCCGTGCATATGCGATTTTTCATTCGTTTCAATCTGTTTGACGCGCTGCGACCTAAGCGCTGGACAATTTTTTTTTTTTTGACGCGTCATCGCGTGCGTGCAGTACAAACTTAATGCGCAAAAACATCAGACTTCGAGATAATTAATCATAAAATTATATAATTTATTATCTTGCAATGAATTCCACGCGTGCAACTTTAGAATTTATTTATTCACTACGACACGCCACACACATACGTGGGCAGTCCGATAAGTACTTAGCCTACAAAAAAAAAACAAAAATTTTGGAAAAGTGGCGATTTATTTCTCAACATA
>QVOB01003971.1:0-57460 GCA_014839585.1 Pseudomyrmex concolor | reverse complement strand
TTTTCCAAGAACTTTATTACTTCCAGTGTTGATTTGAACGACGTTACATATATTCGGAAATGAGATGTTACTTTATATATACATTATATATGTAGAATATTATGCAAATACTTATGTAAAAAAAAAAACGTAAATTACTTTGGTTTTATTTTTTTTTGAAATACGAAAGAATTTGTTAACATTTTTACTCTCAAAGTTAAGTCTCTCGGAAGTCTTAAATGAAATCTCATATGCGCGCACGTGACACGGCGAACGTGACGCGTTGTTAGAAAAAAAAAATCTAAATGCGAAATGGATGAGAGTATAACATATGAAGCGCTTAAAGGCAATAATTGGAGGCGACCGTCACCGAGAAGTCGCGTGACAAGCCGAGTGAACATAAAAGACACTCTCACGCCGTGTGGCACAGATCCAAAGACCGTACCGCGAAGCCCGAAGTGTATTCAAAGTACACTATTTGGTTTTACGAGCTTGCGGCTTAATACGGAGACTCGTATCAGAGACGGAGAGGAAAACGAGACCGGATTGAAGACGTAGTCGCGCGCTAGAATAATTACAAGCACATTGTGACGATTACGTCATCGTTACTGTAGTACGTATGTACACGCGTGATGACACGATCTTCGCGGAAATTCGTCGTTCGTTATCGTCATCGCTGACGTTCGCGATTTGCTTATCCGAGATTGCGTGCGGACGCATAACAAGGGGAAATCCCCCGGAACAGATTTCTCCATCTCACAGATGGTGAAATTAACAAAAAATGGACGCCGGCGAAACAAGCTGTGTTTGAGGTCAACAAATTTAATTTGAAAAGGTAAATAAAACAGAGAGAGAGAGGGACAGAAAGCTTTAGATTGAATGTTGAAAATTAAAATGACAGATTGAGAATGTTGCCGAAACATTTATTGAACATTCGTTCAGGAAGACGTACATCTTACGCGAAGAATCATTTGTCGCGGAATTATTTGCGCTGTCGTATTTTAAATGAGATCAACGAAGGACGCGCATATTGCACGCGCGGACTACGATTTAATGAATGCATGATTTAATTAGTTGTAATGCGCGGCTCATGCTTTGTCACGACATGTTTAACAATCATGATAATAGGAAAAAAGGATTTTTATGTCAAGATAATCTTTTTGCACGCATGTGATGTTCTATCGTTCACGTTTGCAAATTGATTCTATATAATTTATTAAACACAACGATCGATAACAACAAAAATTCAACGAATGATAAAAAAAAGAGAGAGCGAGTTTCTATAACGTTAGAGTTAAAAAAAGAAAAATACAGGATATGAGAGCTCGAAGAAACGAGCGCTATAGTTTGAACAAAACTTGTAACTGGCAGGAGTTTATATCTCACTTATTAGAGTCTGCTTGCATAAAACTTCAACTTTTCGCGAGTAAACTGACTAAACGGAGTGGCGAAATTACCAACTTTTGGATTACGTCACGCGTTCGGAAAAAACTAGACGAGGAAAAAAGCGATGCATAATCGAAAAAAATCATGTTTAAAAAAATCTCCGCGAGCACCTTTGCATGCAAGATTCGATGTTGAAATTTGCGAGTTATTTTTACAAAAAAGTTTTACGTAACGTACATAAGTATACATATATATATGTATATGTACAAACACACACATCTACGTGAATTTGAAATATCAGTCTATAGTGCTGGTAAGAGCGAAAGATTGAGGAATCAATATTCGTGCAGTACCGTGTGAGTATATTATCTTGCCATAGGAAAGGAGAGCATGTTATTTGGAAACGTACTGCGCCGGTTCTCTAATTTATCAAACCGTACTTCTGACGTAGTTTGTGTGTTTCGATATTACAAAACTCTGTTTAATCACGCGATATCGCATTTAAAACGCAGGCAGATTTCGCTCGTCAAATCGTAAGAGTTGCACGCGGGACTTTGTTTTTTCGACTCTAGAACATTAATCCGTTTTTAATTATATTCGACCTCGATAATTTTTTTATATGAGAAAAAAAAAGAGGAACAATTTTTTCGTGTCTTCTGTATAAATAAAAATACTAATAGATATGATTTTTTTCAGTCTTTTTTTTTTAATTTTTCTGAGTGTTTTTTTAATAACAATAATTATCTTGCTTACATTAATTATTGGACTGATTATGCTGTTATTTATATCAGATCGTATTCTGTCACATACATATTATATCGATGTTGTGTTCAACGGCGGCGTGCAATTCTCTTAAATACAGGATGGATCGGTAGCGCGCGCGTTCGATTCCTTTGTTCATTATCTTTGCACGTTATTCGCCGGAGGTTACTTTAGGAGCATGAGCGCGTGAAAGAATTGTGCGCGCACGTTATCAGCATTACGACCAATTACCGACGTAATTGGCTGTAAATGCCGTAATTGGCGATCATTAATCCGAAGATCTGTCGAGATTCACTGACAATGCTGACAACAATAGCCGGGAAGAGATACGCGTCCCATGTAATTTGCCGTGCGATCGATTGGAATGCCGATAGGCAGACGAAAAAGCGACCTCTCCTCCTCCTCCTCCCCCTTCTCCCGTCTGCATCACATATGTACATAACGTACACGTACACATAAACCTACATCCAGATTGAAACGCACGTCGCGCGAGATAATATGCGAATCGAGCATGTGCCGTCGCCGCCGCCGGGGCCAGAGTCGCTCTAACGCTGTGTGTGACTATCGATATGGGTCTGATTGCGCGAGATAGCCTGGCCCCGATATTCGACTATATGAATACGATGGGTTTATGGACGCGGAATGGTTCTGTATGTACCGCGCGCGCGCGCGCTGTCGTAGAAACGCGATGACACGCGCCGCCAGTCGATGAAATCGAATAAAACGCTCATGGTTATGCTATTGGTACGCGCGACAAAGAACCCGTTTAAAAAAAAAAAAAAAAAAAAAAAGTGGAGAACCGCCTGCCGACGGATGACTTTTCAATTGCCTTGAAATAATTGAATTATTTCAAAAAGAGAATGCGCACAGAAAGAGAGAGATAACTGTTCATATTTTTATTTTATTAGCGCTTACGACAAAATGGGAGACGCGGTACAAAACGGTTATGAAAGATGTATTTACATAGAAAACCTCAAATAAGTGAAGATCCAGGTTCGCTCATACACTCATATGTATATGAATAGAAAGGTTCGTAGGTAGCGATATATTCGGATAAATAGGCGCGCGACAGGGAGAGAGTGTATCGGTGTATATAACACACAGGCTTGTGCGTGGCTTGACGGTAAGAGCAGTCGTCCGACACACAAACGAAAGAGCCGAGTTCAATACTCCCCGGTCCAGCCAACCCTCGTCTCCCGAAGCCCGTGCACAGCCCCTTCTAAATTGAGCGATTCAATTCTATTTCAACATGAAAGCTATAGTGTCAAGGAGAGAACTAGGCGTCAAGATACTAAAAATACAAAAAAAAAAAAAAATCTTTAACGTGTTCGTTCTACATATCGAGCACTTTTATGTTTACTTTGTAGTTGGGTTGAAAATAGAGTCTAAGACACATACACACACATCTTCTCTTTCCCTCTTCTCTCCCTCTTTGCTGATCTAAACGATCTCAAATTCCAATATCAATAAGTATTGTACTTGTCTCTGGTGATCAACCGAGCTTTATTTCTCAACTTGCATTATCTATAGTCACTCGACTGTGACCTGAAAAGAGACGGAGTTACTAATCAGAGTTAGCTAACTCCGTGAAAGTTAATACAGGTCTATAAGAAGCTACTCATGGGTTTCCGTGTGTTGCGGGTTTAGGTTCTTCTTTAGTCCCTTACTGAGAATTTTATAACTTCGCGCTAGATCGGAAGTACGTTTCGTACACGGCCAATATTCAAGTCTCTATGATCTCAATTTCCTGTATTATTGACCTCAGACCTTTTTGTAAGACCTGGCGGACTATACGTGTACGCAAATTGACGTGTATTGCTAATTTACAATACTCCTGCGAGAAACGGCCGCCAAACCGATTACGGCACTAGAAACAGGCTACATCTTCGTTGTTAAAGTTAACATTCATTAAAGTTGTGCAAACAAATAAATATAAATTAGAGAACACACAGAAAAGAAAAAAAATATATACTTTGTTGTGTATCTTTTTTACAAAAAAATCTACAAGATTCTTGGTGAAACCGAAAGAATTTTTGAAAGTTGTTTTTTGTTCAACATCTCTTTCTCTTGTATACTTTTATAAAATCTGTGTGTAAACACATCTTTTGTAACCCACTGAGATAGTAATATAAAAGGATCTTCAAAGTCTTATACCTGCGGCTTAAGAAGTCCTTCGAAAATTTGACACTTTCTCCTTAAACACAATGTACACGTTTCCCTCCCTTGTTTTCTATCGCCATAGGAAGCCGGGCATGGCAACAAGGCGAGCGACGTCGGCGTCTCTCGACCAGCTGGTGAAATGCGTGACGTCACGAGAGCCTGCCTGCCTATCCACTGCCACTAACTGCCACAAGCGCGCGCGTCTTACCCTTCATCGCCGATACATACTCTGCCGGGCTTCTCCGCTCTTTCTCTTCCCTCCTTCCTGTTCCATGTCGTGTCGCATTTCGACACACGGTGACGCGCGAGTGGCACGAGAGCAACGGAGGTGATTACCTTTGTACGAGCTCTCTGTAGCGCTGAAGCGCTTTAAGCATGCCGGTGAAATTTCAGATATATAATCAGTTGTCGCTTACAACTGTGTTTTGGATGTTAAGTATCGCATGCGTAATACAACTGTGCGTGCGTATCACCGCGCAGTTTGCATGCAATAATCATAACAAAACGTGATGTAAGAGTGACACCATTGAGAGGATTTAAAAGTGGTCGAGTAATAATGCGCAAATAAATTGTGGTGTGCAGGAATTAGAGAGTAATTAGTATCTCACGCACGAGGTGATAATTTATGATCTGAGTACAGTCTCCGCAATTAAGTGCGATACGTAAACTCGTTCGATAAAATCTGACATTTTTCCTCGAAAGATTCCAGTACTAATCTCAATGTTTAGTAAAACTTCAAGACAAATATTACACGAAGTTTTTCTCTTGCTGATAAAAATAACAACTTTTTACATATTATTTTATTATTAAATTGTTTAAGAGAAAAATCTTTGTTATCACGTAAAATTTGAGAGAGGGAAGTACCATACATGTATACTAGACAATATATTTCGCTTTGTGGTACGTACGAAGGTTACGGAAATATTTACGATAAGAACGCGACGAAGAAAGGAGAGACTACTCGCTCGATGGCCACGAGCAAGTATTGGCTGAAATCCTATCGCTACGCGCGACACGTACGAGCGCACGAGAGCGGCGGCGCGCGTAGCACAAAGTGGTAGGGAAACCGGTGGGGAAAACTGGTGGGAAGAAACCGAGTATCGACGATACGAGCCGATTCCTCCCCCACTATCCGGGCCGATCTCCGTTGCTCTAGTCGGGAGGAGAGAAGACGCACGTCGACGAGTGGGGATAACATCTGCTCTTAGCGTGATTGCCGTGTATTGATGTGGCTTTATGGCGCGCGCGGTAGGCTGGAGGCAACGCAAAGTAAACGTATGATTCTTAATATGCCGCCACGAAATTCGAGGCCGTCGCGCGCTGCGTAGCACGCGCGCTCGTGCTCGCGAAAGGTCGCGAGCAAACTGTTCCGGAGATATTCGACTGGTCAAGGATCCGAATGTGCGTCCGTTATTTTATCAGTTTTTATTACGCGCAAATATACACATGATATCGCGACAGTCAGAAAATCAAAAACAGAATGTGTTTCTGATGTAATGTACGATGCGTGTTGAAAGAGCAATTATGTACATTCTGGTTCTTCGTAAACATTCATGAATAAAGATTTTACAGATTTCTAGAATTTCAAGCGCGCGCGCACCTATATTCTATATGTAATTAAAGTATTAAAATATTAATTCATGTGCAATTATATGTTATAAGATTGTATAAAAAAAAATTTTATATACCGAAAATATACTATTTCATATTTTGCGGGACGGGCTTTCAATTTGCCAAATAATCGCGCGACATATCACTCGCAATTACTCAATTAAGAGGTTAAAAGCAGCAACAATTCTCCGACTATCGCGCGACTCTTTCCTCCGTTCCGAAATAAATATGGATGATTCTGCGTTTTTGTTGCATATTCATGCATTGCGGATCTCCAGCTTTTCAGATTTTCAGATGCATCATTCAAACATTGAGCCATCATATATTTTTTTTTCCTTTCTATGTTGATTATAATTGAAGACTGTATAAAAATTGCTCAATCATGTCTTCCTCCCTTTTTCATTTCAGCTTTTCTACGACGTTCATCAAATACATTTTTTGTCAAAAGAAACAGAATTAAACAAAAAACAAACAAACAAAAAAAACTATTTAATTATTTATATGCGAATTCGTTGATTTAAATCTGAGACAAAAAAGCAAGCTGTTTTATTTCACGCACGTGTCTTTTCTCAGAATTGATTCTTACGAAATGCGAGTCGGCAGATTATAAATCCGCATTGTAAATTATTCGCGAATAATGGCGGAGTGTGACACGCGGAGAAAGTGTTGCGACGAGCAGGACGACGACGACATGCTCCTTTCACGCGTTCTCGATATTACTGAACCTGCGCTCCCGACGACGCAACAGCTACGTATATACGTACATTCCGCATCGTGCGGATTCACGCGGGGGAGAAGGGAGGTTGTTCCGCCTTCGTTAATTTCTCTAACCTGTTGCGCGATCTCCGTTATTTTTACGATAACGGCGAAAGCGTAGCTGACGAGAACTGTAACGCCTCTCGATTTTGTATTTTTTCGTTTCCGCACGTTCCGGGACGATAAGCGCGAGAGAAGATGCGGACATTTATCGGTATGCACCTTTAGTAAGTATTGCAACTCGAAGTCGGAATATTGCGCGAGCAAATTCGTCCGCAAACAACTTTCTGTTGTGTCTACGTCCTTTATATAAACGTATCGAAGAAAGATAAAGCTGATAAATTTGTTATGCCAATTTCTTTTGTCCTTTAAATCCGCGTGCTTTTATAATTCATATAAAAAAAATCTCTTCTTCTGTACTTAACAATTTTATACTTTGAACTATGAGAATTATTTGAGAATAATTTTAGCAAATTTATTTATTTTTTTTTAATTAATAAAGATTTTTAGGCTCCTTGAAAATTCTATGAAATATATAAGATTTTAAGAGCTGATCGCAGGATGTTTGTGCGGAAATATGCGTGTATATATACATATATATATACACATATATATGAATACATATATATATATACATGTTCACAAGTAAATTTTTACAAGTGAGTTTTTGAATTGAAATTTCAATTATTCAACAATCATATAGGATGCTAGATTTGCATCACATATATGAAGGACCCCGAATACCCTCCCCTCCCCCTCAAGCTAATTAAAAATATTACAAAAATTTTTGTTTTTAATAATGCTTGTGATGAATTATATTCTGACATGTTGTAACGAAAAACCACATTTCGTTAAATGCTTCATTGAAATGCTTCATCACTGCAGACTACGTTATACGTCACGGAACTTTCGTAATCGCTTTTATTATCGAGTCAATTTTAGATACTTCGCAAGACTAAAGTGGCAATATCACGTTTGCGTTTTTTGACACTTTTCGCAGATGACTCGTTTTCCTCTTTCTCTCCCTATAGTGCTTTAACCATTTGGCTGACGAGAAGTAGCGTCACGCGCGGCAAATTGTCTGAAAATGATGGATGTTGAAAGAATCTTGAGCAGGGAGAAATTACGTCCTCCTTTTCTCTTTCCTGACATATAGTTAACGAGAAAATTCAAGGAAAACGCAGGCAGGGAAGCTGCTTGAAATAATATTACGTTGATACGTCTGACGCGGGAAAAAGTCGCGTCCGACTTGTTTCGAATAAAAGTACGTTCATTTTTTATCTGTTGTTTATTTATTTATCGTGCCAAAACAGGAATAACTTCGTTATCGCGCAAATGTTGTCTCAACACCACGCACATTACGACAAAACATTGCATTACGAAAACATCGCGTTCGCATTTTCAACCGTTTTTATTTCTGCGAAATAAATCTTTCTTCGTTTTATTTCTCATTGTGCAATGCTTCGGCGGTTAACGCGGAAACAATTTTAATTGCTCATCGAACTAATTTCACTCGCGAATCTCGCAACTCCTCCTTTTCTCGAAATAAAGAATTTTTTTTTTCTATCGATGTCTTCGTTCGTTGCGACCGCGAGAGAAAGTCGTCCGAATGGTCACGGCCTATTTAGCCGCACAACCTCGACGAGAGAATACGTACCGCTCTCTAAATCGAGAAAATAGCGGAATCCACGAACGACAACGACGACGACCCCGCCGTTTCCTCAACAAAACCACGCGAGACGTGCCGAGCGTGGAACCGAGCCAAAAGAAAAAACTTTCAATCGAAAGCCGAAGAAATTTCGGAAATCTCGATTAGAAATTGTATTCCGCTTGTGCGAAGTTCCCAACGAGTCGTCGGAAATTTCGGAAAAAAGTGACGCGACAACAACGAAGTGGTGTTTCCACGTAGGACGCGATATCGTTTAGCGCGATTACAATTTTTTTTTTTTTCGTTCATTTCTCGTGGCAAGAGACACACGCCATTCATTTCCGTAAGAGCTTCTTTCGCCCGAACACGCCAGGACGACAAAATTCTTATCAGAAACGGCCGATAATATCGATTGCTCGCGTTTCCCACGCAAGAAAGGACTACCTCGCGCACGCGATCGTAGAAGGGAGAGTATATCTCTCATCGAGCCGAGCGCGTCATCTCTGCTTTCGATGTTCCCGACCGTGAACGTACATTTTATTTATCCGGAAAAGTCGGTTCCCACGCAAAAAAAAAAAAAAATTGCGATAGAAGTATATCCGCGACGGAGTACTATACACGTCGTCGTTGAAAAGATTCGTTTCTTTTTTATCGTCCGGTCACCAGTGAAAGTCTCTTAGCGTGTAATTAAGGAACTCACTGGAATTCTCGTCTACAATCAATCTAGATTTCGCTCTCTTGAGACTCGTTAGAATTTACATGTTTTTTTTCGCGTACGTGTGTAAAACTTTATTTTTAAGAAAAACTTTATGCGCATGCTTGCATTCTTTACTCAATGTTTCCGAAACATCCATGTTGTAAAATAAACAGGATATACACGTGTAAATACAGAGAGAAAGAGAGAGAGAGAGGGAGGGAAAGGATTGCGCGATGCGTCTTTTAATTAAATCATCAATTTAACCCTTTGCGCCCGAGCGAGAACAGATTTGCTACGCAAACGAAATGCGTCCGCTCAACGTCAGGGTCACTCACTCCCTCCTCCTCCATATCTGCATTTAATGATACACGTGGTTATTTTCGAAGCAAATAATTTTTGCGCTTCAATCGGAACATGTCATCGGAAACATGAAAATTGATGAATCTCGCGCTGTTTCGGAAAAAAAAAAAAAACAAAGATACTCATATCATTCTCATAATAATATGAAATTGTAAATATAAAAGTATTAGTAATTAATTATATTATTAATTATATTAATTAGAGAGAAAGAGAGACCTGAGGTGACGCTTTCAAAGACGGAATATTCGTGTGGAAAACGTCGCGCGTCGACGTATCTTGTATAGATCGCGTAAAAAAAAAACCAACTCTTGCGTTTTCCTTCAAAAACAAAGTAATCGATACGCGCGTTTTATTTCGAAGGAATAACCTGCACATCGATCTTTATGACGGGAGATAAAGTTTTATGAAGAATCGCGAGACCTCGTTCGGAACGTGCGCATCCGGTCGCTTTACGGCGCGTATTTGAAACATGATATTGAACTTCGGCGGTGGTTAATAAAGCGAGCTCCGTCCAACGTGCCTCCGTATTCCGGGCGTGTATATGCTCATTATAAACAATTCATGGAATTTAGTGCGCGCCAAAAATTTGAAAGATCGAAGAAAAAGAAAGTGAGATTTTCTGACATTTAAAAAGACAATTGACTTTTGTTCCAAGGATATTCTTTCTGAAGAAAATACATCGTATTTGTGTGTGTGTGTATGTGTGTGTGAGACTGTTAGAAGGAAATGATAAAGGCGAGAGTTATTTTCGCTTCGTTAAAAAACTTTGCAGCCAATCTATCGGTCAATAAATTTCCAGCAATCTATAAATAGAAAGATAAAAATTGTTCCGTATACAATTGTCTTTTTATTCAGTCCAGATATAGTTATTGGTATTCCCGATTTCGGATAGTACGAATTATCGACGTATAAATTTTACTATATTTGCGTTCGAACATCAAAATATTGACACGAAGCATCCGACGACGACGCGCTCTCTATACGTAAAATATAAGACGTATATCGCATAAGTATGTAATTTTCTTATAAGCACACGTGTGGCGTTTTACGCGTCAGCATATCGAAGTAGATTCTATTCTTGCGATAATTGCTACGCGAAAAAACATTTTGTTTTAAAAATAAATTTATTTTATTACAGTTATAAGGAGCGATATTATTTGGCCATTTCTCCGCGTTAACTTAAAGTCAATAGAATCGAGTCAAAAGAAAAGATTTTTCGCAATGAAAGATGACGTCGCGCTCTTTCTCGTCGGTTCACCGTACGCGAGAGATTTATTTATAAAGCGGCGCGCTTCACGCTCACGAACGCGATTTCTTTTTATCCGCTGCATTCCTTCCAAGGCCCCGACGAAGAACGGATCGGGCAACGGGCCGTCGTCGTCATCGTCGTCATGGCCGTTCGTTTGTTCGCTTATTCGCTCGCTGTAGTAATAGTACACTCCGTACGCGAGAGAACGCTTTCTACATTTCTCTCTCTCTCTCTCTCGTCCTCTCAATTTTCCTCTCGCTCGCTCTTCCCCGAGCTTCTCTCGTTCAATATGGCACCGCCCGCCGCCGACGGCGGCGGACGTCTCTCGTTTCGACAAAATATCGATGGCCTAACGTCCGACCGAACGAACCATACGCTCGAATAACGCTCGCGAATTATGAGCTACCGCCCGTTACTGCGCGCACCTCGTCCGTTATATGATTATCCGAGTTACTCGGGGCGTAATACAGAGCTCTATTGACTGGCGCGCTGCGCGAAAGTACAGCGAGAATTTTTGTAGAACAACTCGGCCGTTCTCCGGCCGCATCGAGGCTTCCGAGCTTTCTCGGAGCGAAATTGCTTTTCTTTCTTGAAGCTGCTTCAACGTTAAAAACAATGATTACATATATAATTTGATGTCCGAAGAGCTGGAATTGTTGTTTCGTCGAACTGCGCGTTGTATTACGTGAATTAAATTTTTATATTAAAGCAACATCTCGAAATATTTCGAGATATTTAATTAATGACGGGACAAAAATTTTGCTTATACACTTTCAAAGGAGTTGAACGATCTTCGAATTACATATAAAGTCGAAAAATTTTCTGGAAATGAGAATAAATTTTCGTTGCTGGATTTTGACGCAATCACCCGGTATAATATCGCAAATATGTTCGCAGTGAGAAACATCGTTTACGGTTGTGCAGCGATCGAAGCTCGTATTGTGGTCGGATGGTTTCGGGGAGGGTTTTAGTTCGCCCCATTGCTGCCGCGCTTTCAAACAGTCGTGACTAAACCGACATTGTTACTAAATCGCCATTAACTTTTGGCAAGTGGCACGACCGGGCGGTTATTTATAGTATGGGTAAAACTATATGTGTGTGTGTATACGTAAAGATATTGTTTAAAATCTATTCGGTTATCTCCGCAACACGAAGTACAAATATAGTTTCGATTTTTGCGTGAAGTTTTAATATGCGCGGCAGCGAGACGGGATTAATAAAAAACAATCTACATTTTTTGTGTATAATGTTTATTCCGATACGTCAAATCAAATTAACGTTCTTTGTGTGAAAATTTATACAAACGGCATTGTGTTTGTTTATTGTCCTCTTTTGACGACCCAATATTAAGATGGCGCGCGTACACACGGGGGATTCTAAATTTAGTCCCAGCTCTAATGTAAGCTTCGTTTAATTGCCAAAGACTGTGCGCGACAATGACATAATAATCCAGTGCGTGACAACATATTCTCTACTTGATAATCTCATTAAAGAGCCGCATTTTTTTCACCGGAAAAAAAAAAAAAAAAAAAAAAAAAAAAAAAAAAAAACGATTTCTCGTAAGAGATGTGAATATTCGAGAATAGCAGATGTCGAAGAGCTCTCGCAAATCGATACCTTCAAAATTGCATTTGTGTTTCATTGTAGCGTTATAATTGATTGATGCGATAATCACATCACTACAACAGACTGTCTCTAATCAGAATTGTATTTTACATAGTAAAATACAATATAATGTAAATATATTAGTAAAATACAATATAATGTAATATTGTTAGTTGAAAAATTTAACTTTTTGTAAATATAAAATTCTTTTTCAGTATCCAAAAAACAAACTGTTGCTTTTCATTGAAGAGAATTTTTATATTATTTTACTTGCTAGAGAGTTAATTCTAGAGGTTAATTCTGTAACTCCGCCTCTCTCTCTCTCTCTCTCTCTCTCTCTCTCTCTTTCTCTCTCTCTTCCTCTTAAATTTAATTCAACATCTGCCCACTGCATTAAGGCGCGATACCTTTGCAACGTTAAAACCTTGAAACATTTTCTTGCGAGATTAACAGCGACGCTACTCTACGACGAAGAGCGCGCGCGAGAGCCAGCCGTACGACGACAATGTGTGTTAGCATATGTAAATAAACGGCGGGAAGGTAGGAAGAAATCGGGAGGGCGATGGTCGCGAAGGGAAAGGGTGAAGAACCGTCGGAAGAATCGGAGGGGGAGAGAGTCGGCACACAGTGCAAAGCGGACTTCGCGCGTCAGTTTAGGTCGGGTTAGGTAACGCGTATCCATGGCGGTTTTTCCCCCCGCGGAGAGAAAGTTAGTCTATGCGCACCTCGAGCGTAAAATCGCCTCTCGATGTACGAAGCGCGTCCACCCCCTCTTTTTCTCTTCATCCCTTCTCCCGTCTTTTTCCTTTGGTCGTCGTCACCGCTATCAAAAATCTTTCACGTTATGTGCCGTTGCGTGTCGTGTTACTTCTTTTCTACGCTAGATTACAGAACTCGAGGTAACTAACTAGCGCTTTCAATTGCTGCTTTGCATCGTGTTCGTTCGTTGCGAAAAAATGCCATAATGTGTACATGCTTTTTTTATTGATTTTGAGAGAAAATTGTTTTCCCCTCTTCTCTTCTCTCTCTCTCTCTCTTACAGAAAAAAAAAAACAATTTCTTTCTCTCTACTTTTGTGTACCTACTCGCTCTTGCTCTATTTTCTGTGTCGACGAATTAAGTAATCCTCCAATGACGAGGACACAATACTTCGACGTCCCCGATACGTTATGCTTAACTTTCAATTTTCGTTCTCTTCGCCCACACTCTCATCAATTCTGCTGTCGTTTTAATTATTTCTGTTTCTCGATCGATCGAGTCGAGATTAATTGTTTATCTTCTTAATGCTGACTTTCTTTGTTGCTCTTGAATCTTTTCAACATTCAAATAAGATCTTTTCTTTAATTGCGCCTCGACGCCATAACATAAATGCAAATTGTTTATCGAAATGTAAAATGTTTCACATCAAAACTCGTCGCCGTTCTCTCATATTGTGAACACGAAAAATAATCGCTGTCGCGATTATTGTTCTTAAAGAGTGGCATTTGACAAGCTGAAATTTGATCGATTTTTTTCTGCGACACGCATAATCGGTATAGCAACAAGTGTCGTGTATTCGAATTCTTCTTTCGACACGACTAGCTTCGCGCGGCGGCCATCTTTGGAAGCACGCAAGGAAATACCGCGACATCTTCTGGCGGTATGATGAATTTTTTTTTTCGACAATGATGATTTTTTTGACGTGACTCTGACGATCATGGTCTAGTAACAATTTATATATATTCTCGGTTTCGTGCCTCAACAGAAATCGAAAATTCCTACGACGCTAAATGCTTTAAAGGTAATTTCAAATTGAGAACCGTAAAAAATTAATAAATGTTACATGTAATAAGCGAGTGTGTTTTACGATCGTATATGATATTTAAAATTAAAATCGTTGACTCTCTTGGTGCGTTTTAATTGACTTCCTTGAAAGGCGCGTGGCGACGTGTGCGCGCGCGATCGATTAGGCAAAGGACCTTCCGCAAGAAAATAGATGACCGTGGCTATCGACCAATCTCGTGTAGAACCGGCGAATTAACAATTTTCACGCGAGAGCGCGGGATCGATCGGAGATTGGATATTAGCGAGAATCGGGCGCGGTTTCGAGTGTTGCATTTCGCGCGGGTATTACGTACTCTCGTCGAAAACCGGAAATGATCTCGTGACCGATCGGAAGTGACCTCCATGGCGGTTTAAAGTTTTCGTTCACGAAAGAGAGAAAGCATTTCTTATTGTAAAATGTACTTTTCGACGAAAAAGTGACGTGCGCAAAAGAAACAAAGAAAAAAAGAGAGAGAAAGAAAAGTAAAAAGCAGCAACGTGAAAATCTTTCTATTGACACACTTTCACGATAGGAAAAGTCATTAGAAACAAGAGCATATGTTATTTTAAAATAAGATTTTGGTTGTTGATCGAGAGAATAAATTAAAAAAAAAAAAAACTCCCACTTGCGAGAAAAAAATCGCAGAAATGCAATCTGAAAGTTCTCCGGAATGAGGGAAATTTCGCGATAATAAGCGACAATTTTCTCAGAACCGTTAGCGCGATTTGTGAAATCATCGCGCAACGATCCGCGAAACTATTCCGACGCTACTAGGTACGTCGTTGTTGATTACAAGACAGTACGCGCGATAGCGGTACATACATACGCGTGTATTTCTCCCTCCCCCCTCCCTCTTTCGAGGACAGAAGCACAGGGACAGCGCGAGATTTATTTGCGCCGCGCCGACGGAAAGACGGAAGCGTCGCCGTGTAAAACTAGGTCAGTCGCGTTGACGATGACGACAGGGGAAAAGAAAAAGAGGCCTTCTCTCCTACCATTTATCGGTGCGCGAGTGCGTACGCCGAGTGCGTAAGCGCGGCCACTGAAGTTACCGCTAACAACCGCTCGCGCGTATGTTTTTATATATACTCGTTTCTCTGTATATATACCGTTAGACAAAAATTACGTTTCCTATAAACAGAAGCAACAATCCGGGAGAAAAATATATATGTACATACGTAGTAATAAGCGTAATTCATTTATTATTAATAATTATAATTAATTACGCATTAATTAATAGTGATAAATAGCACACAAATGATTGATTGTCGATCGCCGGGAACTATTTGTTGTTTTGTTTTGATGAACTGTGTGGAATATACTATGTTTCTATGGAAATATTCACGAGTTTGCATCGCGCGTTATAAATAATATTGTTGAGTGCGCAACTCTGTCAACATTTATAATCAGCCAGGCTGTTCAGCACAGTCATACGTTACTTTTATCACAGACTTTTTATTATTTTGCAAATAATTTTATCAATAAAATAACAAATATGAATTACGAATAAATCTAATGATATTTGCCCCTTATTTTTGATTGCAGACGCTAAAATGAGATTGGAGGAAGACTTAGTGATCCGTAGAAGTCGACCCACAATGATTTCTGCTAAGTACCGTGCTCGCGAAGAACGTCGCCGTCTGCTGAAGATCTCAGCCGGCAAGCTAAGGAAAATTGAGGATCCTGAGACGAGTCTCTGCCGATCGGTTCTTATAAACAACGCGGTGCGACGATTGCAGCGCGAAAATCGGGACGAAAGGGCGAGGAATTACAACGCGCTCCCGGTTGTGGCGGCATACATGGATGATACCGAGGATACATCCTCGAGGAAAAGGTGCGCGAAATATTTTCGAGCGCTTAAATTATTAATCGAAGATAAAATTTGCTTTTCTTGCTTTACCATTATTTTTCTTTTATATTCGTGCGAAAAATGTTTCGATTTGCAACTACTATTAGAATTTACGATACGTAACGCAGTGTCGGATATACAGCAGGAAGCAATAAGTTCTTTATTAAGGAAGTTCAAACCCTATAAGTTTTTCTTTTGTCGTTAAATCTAAGATGATGAATTGGATTTAGACTAAATTTTAGTAAGTAAATGCAAAAGTTTTTTGTATCAAATGTTTTCAACGTTGTATTCGCGTCCTCATTGGATTTGTGCAAAACAATGTTCCGTCGTGACGTCCTTTTGATATTTATTTGTTGTTCTTTTTAGAATAAAAGTGTAAGAACAATTAGTTTATTCAGTGTAAATGTTACGACAAAAATTCCTACTATTGTTCATTGTGTTCTAACGTAATAATTAAAAAAATCTATTATTATTGATTTGTTTTCTATGCAGATTGGCTGATGACACAAGGAACGACGAACCGAGTCAGAAAAGGCAGAGGCACGACGAGCTGGACGACATGTTCAGCGATTTTTACATCCTACCGCCAACGCCACGCTTGCTCTCGCACATAGACGAGATGCAATCGGAACCGACAGCCTCGCATCATGGTACTCTTCACCTGAGCTTTTCGGAGGATCGTTTGAGCGACGTGCGATCGGATAGCGCCGTGAGCGCGAACACCACCTCTAATACCGGGACAAGCAACGGCGTCAATAATGACACAAGTTGCCACTCCGTGCTCTTTCCTGGCGATCTGGATGACGCAAATCTTTCACGACCGGTCACCGACATGATGGAAGTTGATCCTGATCGGCTCTGTGACTTCACCAGATTTGATCCGAGAACGCTGGAGGAGCGATTGGTGGAACTACAGTCATTGGACGAGCATTTTGACCTTACAAAATTCGAGCGCAACAACAACCAAAGCTGCGGCCGTGCTATCCACGATATACAGACCTTCCACAGTCTGGTACCCGGACTGGAGACTTAGATGACGATGCTGTGTACTAAGCGATCTACGGTGGTGTCAACAAGATGCCTACGGCGACAAGGCAATGTAGACGACTCCGCGGAAAACGGAATCGTTCGACGACGAGTTACAGAAAATCCTTGATGTGCTAACTAATCTGCTATAGTAACTGTAGCGTGGTCTCGTGAATCTGCGGACGAAAAAAAAAAAAAAAAAAACGCCCGGTCAAATGCCGGCGCGCATGTACAATTAATCGCAGAAATAGGTCTTCTCGCAAAGAAGCTGGAATTGATTGCATCTAAAGAGAATGTGCCTATTGTCATCAAGGTGTGTGATAATATGATCGGGTTGTGTCGACAGTGGCTGACGCGATATGTACTTTGTACTGGAGATGAAGACTGTTGGAGGTCTCCGTTCGTGTTGTTTACACTTGTCTGCAACACGAAGTAAAACCCTACATTGTCTTTAGCATTATAGACGAATTTCGGCGATGCAGAAATATAGCAAGCGATACTGAGTATCCCAAACTCACTTTCCAACTCCCCTGCGTAGTTACAAAATATCGTCGTAATATGTTTACGTATTTTTTAACTATGTGGTATTCTATGTTATTTCATATATATTGAGAATCTTTTCTATAGAATTTCTTTTTACACTGGCAGATACAATAGCTGGCTTTATTCTTCGGATGCCGCGCTTCCTATCTAATTTATATGTCACGCTGTCGGCAATATATGAAAAATCTATTTAAAAGTCGTAAGGTTGGAAAGTCTGATATGTCGACTTATAAGTCTTATCTATACGAGAGACCTATATCTCCGTTTACTTCTTTCTTTTCGATACTCATTTTCCGTAATATTTTTCTTACATTCTTCTATACATTTTATATTTTATGATAACATCGCGTATAAACTTTATCATAAAAAATTAAAAATAAAAAAAAATCATTTTTTTATATATAAGTCGTATTTTATACACCGCAGGCCTGTTATAGATAAAAAAAAACAAAAAAAAAAACAAAAAAACAAAAAAACAAAAAAAAAACTAATTAGTTTTCTGATTTTCCGAATCCGCCACTGTCGACGCCGCTAACGAACCTTGAATGCGAGACCAAGGTTTGAGCGGTCAATTTTCTGTTCTCGCCAGCAGTTCCCTCTGCGCTGTCCGTCCACCTTGCCCGCGGCTAAATCGCGTCGAAGCACTTTGCAGCACCAAAACGTCACGGAGACACGTGCCTGCATCTAGTTCTCGGTCGACTGTGGTATTCATATACCGACGCGGCCTTTGGCACGACAAAGCGCGCGTAATATACACACATTGTTTGTATATATACATATAGATTTTTAAGAGCACACATGCATACGCATACACACACACACACACACACAACATACCACGCGCGCGCGCGCGTTAGGGATATAGGATGAATTATTACTGATAAAACTGCGAACGCGCATTAAACGCGACTTCAACGCCACGAAAAATTCTTCGAAACTTGGTTTATCGATCGCTTGTAAAAAAAAATGACGTTTTTTTTCTGAAAAGGCGCACGAACGAAACGAATGTGAACGCGTGCGTTTTCGATATTCCGAGTGGCGTTTGGTGCGTTTTACGCGCGACATTTATAGTCTAAGATATACGGGCTCGCGCGAAGAAAACAGTTGATTAACACGACTGTAATTTTGAATGACGGCAACGCGCAAAACGATGATCTCTGTTTCGTTCGAGAACATTGCTCTGTAGTGAATTCCTTTCAATTAGCCTTGCAAAAAATGTGCTCTTACAAATTTATAGTGAGAAAAAAAAATGAAATTTATATATTGTTAATAAAATTGTATAAATCCTGTGGTCCAGTTCCATCAGAAGTGTCATCTTGTATGATTCTTCAAAGCGGTACAAAATTCGGCATTTATGGAACGAGTTATATTCTTTCGATATATGCGACTATGGGCGTTTAATGGCTAATTCGCCGGCGCAATTCGCTGCAGAAAAATGTCTTTCGAACACTGTTTCGTATGCGCGACAGAAAGATGTGCTACCGCGTGACGCCACAACGAGCTCTTTTAGCTAAGTTATTGTATCACTTTTATTAACGATATATTTTCTTTATGTTTAAAGAGTAAACATCGTGGTGAACAATATATATTTCTATATTCCCTCCCTGATTTCGAATTGTATCTTGTATATATATATATGTATATATATATATATATATGTATATGGTAACAATGTGACGCTCTTGGAATCACATTTTCATTGGAAAATTCAAAATTTTTAACACAAATGGAAAAAAACTTTATTTTCCATAGACGAGATAATGCTAGACTAGCAGCATTCGAGCATCTTAGCAAATTTACAAATGAATGTGTAAATTATTTTATAATCACGATTAATTGTAAACATAAACGGAAATTCATCGAAAATCATCGACTTACGTATTCGCGCACAAAAGAATATTAACATGTCGCAAGCAAATTATTCTGCAATTAGAAACGTTCAAAATAATAAATTCGCAATCTTCTTTGACGCGTTTGAAAAAAATTTCGTTTTTTTCTTATCGAAATCGACCTTGATTTAGTTATATGTTAAGAGCGTGTTTATACATATTATAGTTGGTTATGCAGTTAGTCTGTAAAACCTCCGTATATTATACTTTCAATATTTTCATTTTGTAGAATATATCATTATATATAAAATTTAGATATAACATGATATATTATACACACTGTCGAATGTATAATGTATGGAGGACACTACCTGTACACATTGCATTATATATTATATATAAATATATTGCGCTCGTATATATTGTTTTAAAGAGTATTTGTCATCACATCCCGCGGCGAAGGGTCTATTAAAAAAACTCTTCACGGATTTTATGTAGTGCAATATCTTCATTCCTTTTATATTTGTTGATACGTTTTTGTGCACGACTATGTTTATTTATAATTTCTATCATAATTAATAATTAGTAATTTTTTGTATCATTTTGAAACTGTTGCGATTTTTTTTCTTTGTTAAATTAATCAATGTCACCAACAAATAACGTGTAACTCTATTTTGTTTCCACATTGTGTGTGTTACACGCGAACTAAATGTTTTTACGCATTACAAGATTGTAACGGAAGGTCTTTCATAAAATATGAAAGTATAGCTGTCGCGAAGAAAAAAAGAAACTCGAGAATCTTCTAATAAAAGAGTAAACAATTTTATTGTACATTTTTGGAGATATATATATAAATATGTGTCGATTTTAGAGAGAAACGATTCGCAATCCAAATAATTTTTGCAAGTAATAATAATAATCCAGACATTGTTACGTTCGACAATCCGATGTTCTTAGCGATCGAGAGAGTTTGAAAAAAGCACAGAAGGAAGTATTTTACGCGTAACTACATGAATTCCGGTGTAACATCTGGACACACAAATGCACAGATAGAATTCAAACTTCCTTCGGACGCCTGGATTTTTTAGTGAAAGAACCGCGCGCGATGTGTACGCGGAATCCGATATAGGATATATATCCGTTATCCTTAATACGCATCGTATAAATGCGCGGCTCAAGCACGTTTAATTGTAAATAATCGCCTTAGCACTATACTAAGATAATTAGCCATGTATAAAGTTTCATACGTTGTTTAGGTTTTTAGTAACTAGTTATATGTCCGAGAGATCAGAGCAGAGTTACCAATTATATGAACAAACTGCAAAATAAACCGCATACAAAAAAGCAACAACCATTTTGTGTCCCATTGATTTTCCTTTCGCCATTTTTCCTATATAAAAAGTAGTCGCACAGAAAATAATATAACATGGTTCGATATTTTATATATATATATATATTACACATCATTTATTTGTGTCGTTATATAATATCACTTACATTATGTAAATCGCATTGGCAGTGGTAATGAAATGGGGGGGAGGGGGGAGGCTGCACACTTTTTATATATAGTGTTCTTTCTTTTTTTTTTTTTTTGAAATCTTTATTAAATTTTTTTATTGAGACTTCCGAATATATATATACAAAGGATAGTGAACTAATTTATAATAATTATTACACTTAAAAACTAAATAAACAAAGGATTATCATAGCGTTAACGCGTTAATATTAATTTAAATAACATAATAATAATAATAAGAAGAGTCATAACAGTATCTATGTGTGTCTGTGTGTGTGTGTATATCGCAGTGTGTGTGTATATGTCTGAGCATGGACGCGCCGAGACCGAAAAAAGGCTTCAATGCGCGAACAAAATCTTCCCTCTCGCCGCTCCTTTTTTGTTGTTTCATTTAAACACTCGGGTGCGCCCTTCGTCTCTCCGTTCCTCTCGAAAGCGCGCGAAGATCATTTTTAAGCTTTCCTCGCGCGATCGATACACACATCTCTCTCAGATCTTTTCCTATACGTTTCTCCTCGATCGCCAATTGGCATTGCTAGTCGGATGAAAATCTCGAAACGCGAAAATTGTTTGCTCTTTAATATTATTATTGCTTCGATAACATCCCCAGATCGCCAGAGGTCTTATCTATCCGGGACAACCGATAAATAACTCTCTCGTCAGAGAAACCGCGATGTGTGGGCAGTCGAATATACCGGGTGTCGTCGATTGATTAGATCTTCACATCTTGATTACAACTTGTGCGTTTATAACAACACGGCGATCTTTCTTTAATAGCGGCGATCTCCAATAATTGATTCCGAATTTAACGTGATTGTCGCTTAGAAGAAGAAACCGAAAGAAGTCGCGAGACTTTTTGCATTCTCGATATACAGTATTATCACCGTACGGTCAAGTTGACGCATCCCTCGTCTGGTTCGATCGTTAATAATTGCTCACGGCATCGCAAACGCTCGATAATTCACTCGAGGTATTTGACCTGAATATGTTGGTTGATCCCAACACAAGTCGTTTGTGGGCGACTTTTTTTTTCTAAACGCTCAGCCGAACTAATTGAAATTTTAAAATGTTTAAATTTGAAAAAAGAAAGAGCGCGTTGTGATACTTAGCGGAAATACTAGTTTTTCGGAAGTTTGAATATTCGGACTGAGATGCACAGTCTAATAGTTTTTGAGGATTTTTATTCGGAAAGACAAAAAAACGGAAGAATCGAGATAAAGAATGATACGAAGAATAAATCTTCAAAAAAATCTCGGAGTAAATTCGAATCGATCTCTTTAGTAATTTCTTAAAAAAAAAACGACCTAGACCGATCATCGCAACAATCCTCTCGATAATAACTTATTTTCTTGCGAATCGAGCGTTTTCGAGCTTGATTTGATCTTCGCAATGGCGTCGATGTTGAATTTCTGAACACATTCTTGAGGTCGAATGGGAGAAGACAATATCGAGAAAGGAGGGAAAGAGAGAGAGGAGAGTCGAGCACGGAGAGACGAGAACGCGCGATGCGCTTCGGTCGTTGCCGCGACCTGTTTCCTTCTTTTTCTCGGGAATCTTCCGCGAGATACGCGGGAGACAAGAGTGACAAACAGCGCATGGCGCCGCTCGGCGTGTCCCCGACATCTAAAAACGTGTAATAAAACGTCATTCTCGAGAGACTTGACTACGCCTTAAAAACGAAAAAAAAAAAAAAAAACCTAAGTGCGCGCGTATTTATTGCTTCTTGTTCACTTCGATTGCGCGCAATAGTTCCTTTTTTCCCCAATTTTTCTCTTCGCGATGCTAATAAAATATTACCTCTCTGCGAGAGGCGGAGATATATATCACTTTTTTTTTTCTGTCTGAAAAATAGTCTCGTCCACGTGCACGCAAAGAACACCGAAAACAGTTTGCGCGACGCAACGCTCTTTTCCATCACATTCGCTTTTGCACTCTCATTATTTTTTTTATTTTTTTTATTTTTTTGCTATCTTCAAGATATCCGCTCGTTGCCAAGGCCGCGAAATATATATATATATATATACTTAATATATATATACTTCTCTTGTTTCACTATTTTCGCGACAAAGACACGCGGAGTGTGTGATTCGCGGACTTAAAGAAGTTCGAAACACAAAGAGCGAAACGTGCAATGTATATATTTCGTCTAAACAAACGTCAGTCAAATCGGTCGGTTTTCTTTTCACGTTCGATTTCTTCTTCACGACGGGTATTCTTTGTCGCGAAAACGAGGTGAAACGATCATATTGACGACAAGTGGATGAAGCCGTTGCTATCGTGAGCGCAATTGATACACAGACACGTAACACGTGTCAGTTTTCGCGACGTATCGTCAACATGTCAGTCACACTTTTGAGCAAACCAGTTGCATTGCATTTTTCACACAGTAGTGTTGCAAAAATTATATTTTGCTCTCAAAGAAATAAAGCAAATCAAAGAAACATAAGTAATTACATTAACGCGAACAATATATGTCATTATAAAATAATAATTTCGTCCTTAACTCTAGTAAATCATCCGTGTATATACAGTTATAATCATTTCACAGTTATATTCAATATCTCGTCTCACTTATCACTCATCACTACCAACGGATTTCTCTCAACTTTCATATAGTTTCGTCCTGATATGACAATCAGATTCATTTCAATTACAGCTTCCGTAGCAGTACCTTCATCCACTCGATATTTTGCAACTTTTTATCGCGAGGGCGATGTCACCCTCCGACAATTGTCATCGTCGGAACGTTTATTGACTCTTAGAATCCGATAGTCAAAGCGGCCTTACATTTCACGAAAATTTGGAGCTTTTGAGCACCAGGATCGAGTAGACACAACTATATTATGCTACTGTGTCTAAAAAAAAAAAAAAATTATTTCAACTTGAATAAATACCACGTTCAATGTCGGGCGCGCGCGCGAGAAACATGTGAAACGTGCGAAACACAAAACAATAAATAAAAGAAGGCGTATAAATTGCCAATTCGTTCAAACGTAAAAATTGAGAAAAAATTGAGAGAAAATGATGACTTTTTCTCTTTACCAACTTTCTTACAACAATAATTCTCTCGATTTCTTATTAATAACGATTGATTCTTATTAATAACAAAAAAAAAAAAGAATAAATTAGCTCCAGCGTGACGGTGATATTGGTTTTATCTCTACTTAGATTACGATAACAAACGATTATCACCGACTGATGTAAATCGGTTTCGAAGAGTCAAAATTGTCCGTTCAGCGTCCCATGATAATTACACATTTTTTTTGCCGCCAGAAAAATAGAATTCTTAAAACTTAAACTCAGTCCATCCTCGTCGCATCACACATGTGACAGACGTTGTGTGAAATGTGCCATGATAAATACAAAAAAAAACAAAAAAAAAAAAAAGCATGATTCTTCAAACGAGAAGTCGAAATTGACATCACACGCCAAGTACAAAAGCTACAAGGGAGCTGCTTACGTGTGAATGAATAATATTATGTAAATTAACACCCTGACTGTCATCCACACAAGGGGGGAGGGAGCAAGTCTTTTATTTATTCGAGTATAAATAAATATTTTTCCACGCAATATAGAGATCACAATGGAAAAGTCAATAAAATATCACGAAAATAATAAGATTTGTTAGAAACGGCAAAACTGAAAAATATACTTATTTGGTGTACATATAAATGAAGATCACAAAAAGAGAACTTGACAAGTTACATTTTCGTAATTTTAGCGGAGAGCGATTTATGAAGTTCGAAACGTACATATGTGTATTTTTCTATACACGTTTTATAAAATTGCTCATATCTCGTAATCTCTATCAAGAATTTTCTCCTCTCGTTTTGGATAATTAAAATACTCTATTTTAACTACCAAATAATTTGACAGTTAAAATATCCCCATTTTAACTACCAAATAACATTAAAACCAGAAAATCGAAATAAATGGACTTATGAAGTTCTAATCCCGTGGTCTTCAAATGTAAATAATACACCGGATTCGAGATAAGTACAGAGTGACAGTCAATGTGTTTTACATATGTGATACAAATCTGTTGTTATATTATCGTGTTATCAATTAAGAAAAACACATGTACGTAAGATCACTGTGCGAGATTTCCGTTTTGATTTACTCGCCTAATAATAAATTACACAAGAAAAAGTCGCTGAAACTTTATTAATTACGAAAACAAAGGAATAGTAAGATGGAAATTGACAAGTGATTACACGACGAATTAGCGTCGATATCTCGTGACGTATAGTATTGCGTTATCTCGTGTTTCATTATTAATATTAGCGTTATGCAAATAGTTTCGAGAGGCACACTCAGCACAAACGGCTGTCATTCACAAAACTTCCATCACGTCGGTTAATAACAATACTTATATCTCATCAAACGCTTATATCATCAGATTTTGCTTTTTTTTTCTTCTTTAGTTTGCAATACATATATATGTATTTATATATTTATATATAGATATATATCAAAAATATTCTTAGTAAAATAAAGCATTTATATATGTATAACGTACTCTTGTGTTCAAGTACCTTCCTCTTGTATAATATTATAGTGTTATACGTCTATGCTTTTTTTTTATATGTCCATATTTATAAGTTTCTTTTTGTATTTATTTACGCGGCGTTATTATTATGTATAATAATTATATGTGATCAATATACACATCATACTTCCGCCCTCATTCGTACAATTCGCGCGTACGTGCGCGTGCGCTGATCAAACGTGTGTGTGTGTGTGTGTATGTGTGTGTGTATGGTATGTTTGTGACCAAATATGCATACTCCTTTTATCTTGCGTACTCACAATTGTATCTACATTGTTTTATTTGTTACTGTTTTTCAAAGAATATCTATGTACACATAGGGATCAAGAGGAATCACTTTTTTTTTTGTTTTTTTTTTCTTATTCTGCGGATGCAAGATTCTCTCGCAAAAAATTGGTTCACAGTAAACGCAAAGAAACTTCGCGACTTCGTAAAAAAAAGAAAAAAAAAGACAACTATCTCATTGTCCTATCTTTGAAATGATACCTTAGGAAAGCAATAAAAATGTGTATATATTTGTATATGTCCAAAAGCGCGATGTTTTAGATATATTTTCTCGTCGTAGATATATTTTTTTTTGTATTAAAATAACAAATGATAGTGTAAAATTATAATATCTTGATTATCTAATTCACTAGATCTGTAGGCAGTTAAATATATATATATATATGTATATATATATATATATATATATTGAGAAAACACATGCAGCGTGATTGTAAGTATATAATTAAATAATATACTTATGATAAAATCATAAATTTGTATATAATGTATATGTATGTATATATATGTATATGTATATATAAACTTCTATGATTCATACAAGTAGAAATACATAAAATTCAATTCAGGCGTATCATTCGCCGCGTATATTGTTGATTCTATTTTAAACGATATAACCCGAGTGTACGATTAATGTAAAAGTGCAACAATGATAACAGACAAAAAAATTCAAGATTTAAAAATATATACATATTCAAGAGAGAAATTTTTTTTTTTTTTCAATCTATGCACCAGTTCCTTCCAGACTATTTCACAAATGTGAATTGGCGAGTAAAAATTATGTGTGTGTTTCTATTCTTTACAACTGTGCGCATAAAAAGTCAATCGTATATCCGCGCGGGGCAGTTAAAGGTGCAGTTGTGACACGGCATTGTTTAACGCCGTCTTCTTGCGTAACGCGAATAAAGATATATAATTTTTTCCTCTGGCAGTTTTTGATACAAACGGTGCGAAGAGAATCTCGCATGCGTGTAAACAGGAACCGTAATACGGCGATGGATGCGTATCGAATGCCGAATGATGGAGGCCGCTAGCGACCGCATTGTTTCTTACGCGACGACCGCACACAAAGAGAGAAAGAGAGAAAAAGAGAAAATGCACGAAAAAGAAACAAAAAACCCATCTCGAAATCTCACACGAAGTCGTGTGAGATTTTTGTGATTTAGCGTTCAAAAAAAAAAAAAAAAAAAAATTCGCGATTCATTCGTGATTTTTTTTTTTTATCATCTTAATCAGTTAAAAAACAAGAGTAAATGTAAATATACCACGATTTACATTGTATGTACAATGAGGATTACTGATAATAACGTAATAAATAAGCTCAATAAGAATCTTAAGTCTACGCTCACTTTGTGTGTTTCGCGTTTTTGATACGCACTTAAACACCTATCTGCAATTAGAGACACATACTTTATTGTATGTTTTACGTGTTATTTAATTATATATATATATATATATATAAATGGTGAATTAATTAACATTACGAACATGTCATTATGCTCCTAAAAAAGATCGAGCAGGCCAATAATGTAATATACAATCGGGTCGTCGTTGGAGGAAACGACCAAAAAAAGTTTCTGCGTAGACAAAATATATACTGACTTGCGCAGCGCGCGTGTGCAACACTGTTCGCATGCGAACTATGCCGCATAAAACTATTTGTCGAATTCTTTTTTTCTTTTTTCTCTCAGACAAGATAAGGAACGAACTACCGATAATAATTGTCTGATTCGATACATATATGTATATATTTTTATATATGTATATATAATATGTATATTTTTATATAATAATACATATATATACATATATTGTGTACACATATATATCCTCTCACTACTACTCTTTTCTTAACCTTTCTTTCCCCGCTCCTTGTTTTTTTTTTATTATTATTATTAAAAAATAGATATGTTCAATATACGCCGACTAAAAAAAAAAAATAAAAAATAAGCAAGTTCAATAAGTCTTCTAACTTTGAATTCTTTCCCATGTGATGAATCATTCGGAGGTTTATCTACATTGCTACTTACATTCTTAACATAGAAGGAGAAAAAAACGAAAAAAAAAAAAAAAAAAAACAGAAAAAGATACGTAAGCCTTAATTAACACTAACACAATGCTGTCGCGTATGTGACAAATCCATTTTTCTGCTACGTATGATGTAGAGCTCCGGAAAATATTGTGATACGATCGGTGAGACTTGATTCCTCATGAAAGAAGTGTTTAAAAAACCTTTGGTTGTAGCCCGCTTTTCGCGGAATCAGTAACGGTTTTAATCTTAACTTGGTATAAAATCGCACACGTTTTTGTTTTTTTTTCTTGTTTAAATAAGACGTGCAAACAAATAAGATTGTAGAGAATGAAATGTTGTTGTTTCTACGCTTTCTATCCGATTCCTTCACAAGGAATCATTCACAATTTATTTGGACGTTCTACGTATGTGTAATCTACACGCTGCAAATTCTGCATTCTCCTCATGCGTTTACAATTACGTAATTAATGATAAAGTAACGACTTTCGCCCGTGTTACTTTAGGCACTTTTTCGTGGAAACAGCATTGTTCAAACACGCTTTGCACGAATGCGTTGTTTTTTTTTTCTGTTTTTATAAGTGAAGCTTTGGTTGTTAATATAATATGTGAATATCGCTAAAATCGAAGTGTCTTATTACTTGCTCGAATTAATCTACTAGCCTATCTACAAGTTTGTTTGTAAATACGATCGATGCAACAAAGTATGAGTCGCTATAGTCGATCTTAAGTGTAAAATCAACGTGCATCAGCATACATGTATGTTTGAGCGTTCGGAATCGGTAAGTGCATACCGTGATGCGCTCACGTAAGGCAAAAACTGCTCTCCAAGCAGTGATCATTGTCGTTCTTTGCTCAGGCGGCAGTTTGTAGGTGCTAATCGCCTGATTTGGCGTGAGAAGAAGAGCGCCAGTGTCCACATATAGCCGATCCATTTTTGCCGCGCTGTCCCCTTTCTTCGGAACAAAAAAAAAATGATGTGCTTATCTACTTACGTCTCTTCTTCTCATTTATCAACGGGTTGTCTTGGGACAGTTTGCGGTATCACTGTCAGCGATTTTGGAATTTTCGGCAAAATCGGAATCGGAGTATTCGATGTCGGCTTTGTGGTCACCTGAATCGACTTCGGTAGATTAAGATGGTGCACAAAGTTCTGGCTGCTCGAGCCGGTCTCGTTCGCGGACGTAGTGCGCGTCATATCGCAGATCAGAGGCTCGAAATCGCCGCGGCTCTGACGGCTCAGCATCTCTTGTTGCATTCGCAAGTGTCTCTGGAATTGCTGACTGTGACTGGCCGGGACGGCGATCGGTGCCTTCTGATACTGGGAGCTGGATCCGTTGCTTGTTCCGGACTGTCTGTCATGAGACTTCTGCCGTTTGAACATCTGTACTCGCTTGAGATCGGACTCGTTTGCTTGATATACCTTGCCGCCATTGTTGTAAACGGACAAGCTGTGTCCTTCCTTCCGTTTGGCGCCGCTAGCGGATGGCAGGCTCAATCGTTGCAAATTCGGCGGCGGTTTTTTGATGATAGATACGCCCGGATTGAGCTTGAGCACTGACGAGTTTACTTTCGTCAGATGCGACGTCGCCAAGCCGCTGCTAGTTGACGCTCTTGACATGGAACTCGTGCTAGGCATAGACAACCTGTCTTTTTCCATTACGTAGCCACCGCTGAGACGACGCGGATTGGTATATTCCGTCGCGATTGGTTCAAGTATCGGCTCGTCCATTTTCTCAGGACCTTCGTACGATATCAGTCTATTTTGCACCGACGTGGAGTAATTGATTGCGTTTCGCGAGGCGTTCGGCGCCAAGATCAAGTCGCCGGCTCTGTAGTACTTTTCCAAAAGGATCAAATGCCGCAGAAAAGAACTCTGATTACCATACGGTCGTTGCAATTTCTGCCATAAAAGTTTGGTCTCGCGATCGTACTGAATCATCGTCGCGCATTTCTCCCAACCCTGCGGCGTCACCTCGCGCACGTTTTGAAAATCGATATTGACATGAAGATTCATCTCTTCCTCACCGGGAAAGAGCGTACGCACACTTATCGAGGGATTTGCTCCGAGTCTCTGCACTACAGGTGTTATGTCGTTATTGCTGTTGTTGAGTCTCGGTCTCTTCGGCAGCCGCGTCAGAGTAATTTCGTTGTCCATTCCGAAGATCTCGACCATTTCGCTCGTAGACGCGCCATCGTACGAAGAGGACGACGTTGCGCCTGGCGCGTACGAATGCGCATCGAGCATTTTGCGTTTCTTCAAGTTTTCCACGGAGCTCTCAATGTTGAGATATTGAACGTTCTCCGCATTGTCGTTCTCGTTGCTACTCGCGTTGCTCATTTTCGCATTGCTCGCGGCTGGGCGACTCGCGTTCCCACTTGTCTCGGCAGAGCTGCATCTCGCCGCGTTTTCGTTCTTATTTGGTTCCGGCGTCGACTTCTCCGATGAGCCGCTTATTGCGCGATCCGGCGACTTGGAACTCCCGTTCTTGGAATGCGCGTTCTTGGTGCTTTTCTTACCTTTCTTATCTTTCGCTTGGCTTGTCTGCTGCGGCGAGTCGTCTTCCTCCTCCTCAACTTCGATACCTAGGTACTCCAAAATCCTGCGTATCGGAAAGCACGCTTTTTGTCAGTTTCTCTACTGTTCTTTAAGTCGGTAAACTTAACTCAGAATCACAAGCGCTTGATTTCGGCATACTCACCTCTTTCGATACCTCTTACAGAAGGATTTGTGATTCACGTTCATTTTCTCAATATCTTTGTGCTTCAGATGCTGCATCATGAAGTATCGACACAGTTTGCATACGAATGTGCCGGTCACCATTGTAACAGGAATACCTTGGTAGATAAGCAGCTGATTCAATTCGTTAATCTCTGCTAGGAGAGAGTTAGGCACTAAGTAGGTTTGTGCTCGGGCGAGACGGCGTTTGCACAACGCGCACGTCAGGAAGCGTCCGATCTTTTCGTAATGATTAATGCAGAACGACAGCGTCGAGTGTTGTGTCGACTCCCAGTCTATATCGACCTTAAATATTAATATACGCACAAATTTATCATATGTTTCATCACTCCATTGAGTACATACATTAGATATACATGCGTATATAAATCAAGCCACATGTATTAACCTGATTTTGAAGACCATTTTTGATCTTGAGCAACCAACGGCGTTTAACGTGATGTCGAGCAGGATTTCGACATTCGCGAGCTGCGCATTTTGACATCATCAATTGTCTGTGCTGTTTCTGCGGCTTCTGCTGCACATTTGTCGGACTAGTGTTCGCCTGAAAGAAACAAAAAAAAAAAAAAAGAAAACCGAAATTCTCAGTATACTATCAAGATTATATACGTTTGTCTCTTTAATTTCTGTTATATGTGACGATTTGTGAGATATATGTATGTAAATAATGATGATGATTATTATTATTATCATAACAAACCTTTCTATCAACATGACGATAGCATGCATCGCAGAGACAAGAATCTTTTGTTAGATTTATCTCTATGCTTAAGATCTTCTTGCGTCTTTCGTCAGATTTCATTTGAGCTAGATGCATCGGCGTGTCCAAAGAACCGAACTTGCCAAAGCAGTAGCAACATACGTCGGCACATACGCGGCCGGGATGTATAGAAAAAGATGACGACTTTTCTGGAATAACAAGCGACTGACGATCCTTAGGCGTAGCATCCTCGTTATCGTCTTCTACGATGACAAAAATTTACCAAGTTAGTTACATCAAAAGCAAACTATTGTATTTTGATGTTGTGTGTAACTCTTGTCCTGATTTAAATCAACGTGTTAATATTAGCGAGAATGTAATCAGTCAGTGAGTGTGCCTTACGATATAAAAAGCAAAAGAAACAGCATGCATTGTTATAAAACTTATGGGGCGATGAAGGAATAGTAGTCTTTGGAACTAGTGGTCTGTAAAACAAAACCGACTTTTGAACTCTATACTTTCACATTGAATATTTTACAGTGCATATTTTTTATTTCTTTTAATTGCGATAAGTGACGAATTATCTTAAAAATGCGAGAACACAAAAATAAAAACGGGAACAAAGTGTTTTTTTTTTTATATATATCTTTTGAATATTGGAAATAGACGTGTGAATAAATTTTACCATTACACTAATTTTAATACGAAACACCATCGGTTTAGAAAAAAAAAGTGTGAGATTATCGGAAAAGGCGAAATGGAAGAAAAATAAGTGAGATAATCAATTTTTAGTTATTCCCGCAACCAGGATTACCGCAAGAGTGTCTGTGGTTAGTAGTGAACTTTCGGTTCGCACCAGAGCTGCTATCTCCCAAACCACTGGTTCCAAACTGAAAAAAAAGAAACAAAACATAATTGGATTGGTAAAACGTATGTGAGTAAAATGTCAAATTATTAAGCTATCAGCTTACTCTTCAATGGAATTTTTCTCACCACATCAGCTATACGTGTATGCCAGAGAACTACATAATTGCCTCGATCAGTCACGAGGTAACAATGACGTGATTTTCTGGCTACGTGACCTATATAGTTTTAAATGTTTTTTTTTTTTCCAGTCCTTTTTTCTTGTTTTTCATGCATGTAGCGCGCTGCACGTGCATGAAAATCAAGAATTTTTCAAAATTTCTAAAAGATTATTTGTTCAAACGATGATTAAAAATTTAACGCAATATTATATATTTTTAAAATAATCCAAGAACTTATTAAAGAAAAATAAGAAAAAAGAAAAGACAAATGAAGAAGTACGAGAAACTCCATGTGATAAGCAAACTGAGTTACATTCAATTTCACAACGCAGAAGTGAAGAAAGCTTCTCAATTCTCACCTCCTTTTGAATGGTGTAGAATTCAGGGGAATCCCCATCTCCGTCACCGCGCCCCTGCTGTTTCAGAATCATTTTTAATGGCGATCGCGATCCTTTCTTGTCCTTGTCCTTCTCTCTGTCCTTTTGAGACACTCTGATGATTGTTTTCAAAGTACCCGTCGACGATGATTGTTCTTTCTTCGTTTTTTCTTGTTGTCTCTTCGCAGCTTCCTCCAGAGATTCTAATCCCAAAAGCCGCAGGATCGACTCTTTTCTTTCTTTGTCCTCGGGCGTTTCCAAAATCTTCGGAGTGCCTCTATTGGACGAATCGCCGGACGTTGACGCCTCGTCGGAATCTTTTTGCGTGAGTTCCGATGTCGTATCGGCGATCTTGCATTCGTTTTCCAGAATATCTATGTTGTTGGTTGTTTGCTTCGACATGTGATTCTCGGACAGATTTCGCGAGAATTTTCGCTCGTCGTTTTTGCGGCTCTTCGCGCCGGCAATCATTATGTCGTTTTCCGATTTGCTGCGCAAGTTGGAACCTTTTTCGAGTTTGTCCAGTCGACTTTTCTCCTTTTCGCGACCCAAGAATCCGCGGAAACCGTCCGTGCATTCCGCGACAGTGGTCTCGTATTTCAAAAACGATCTGTTGTTCTCGTTTATCTTGGCGACCTCGTTGTCTAGCAAAGTTTCCTCTTTGTTCTGCTGCTCGCATTTTCGCATATCCCGCTTGACGCGTTTCGATTTCGAGCCGCCGGATAATTGCGGCGGTTCCTCCTTACGTTTTTTCGTCTCTCTGCCGCGACGAGTACGAGCCGAAGGTTCGATATCATCTGATTCATTGCTGTTCTGTGACTCGCCCGTATTTTCTGTTTTCTGAGAATTTTCGGCACCTACAGTCCCGTCTGTCCACGAGGATTGCGTCATATCAACGTCACTATGTAGATTGGAATTCTTTTGGATACTAGATTCTTCCGTCTTGATTTTTATATTGTCAACGGAATCGGGACCGCGAGAGAAAGCCCGTTTATTTTCAATTTTCTTTTGCTTATCGCGAGCCCGCAACACTCTTCTGTTCTCCTCGCTAACAGGTTTCTGCTCGTCGAGAACCTTGTCGCTCAACGACGATTTATTGCTTTGATCCCCAGTTGTAACAACTTGTGGCTTTTGGTCCGAAACATTTTCATCCGAGTTTGACGTAGTATCAGACATAGATCTGTTCAATTCTTTACTGTCGCTGTCTTGATCTTCTTCGGTTTTGTCGTCTTGCCGATCAGACATGTGTACAGGCACGGAATTCACGGAGCTACACTCGCTATTTAAATCACAGTTTGCGGTGGATGATAAATGATTATTGTTGATTTTATGATGCTTCGCATTTTGGGCTGTTTTAAAAGAGAAATCGTTTTCCGATGACGTTTCGATCGCGTCAAGAACGTTTTTGTCAGCGGCACAGCTTTTGTTCGGTGTCTCATTTGTGTCATTGACAGCTGATTCTATTGGCGCGCAATTGTCATCATCGCAGCAGGCAGACACCTCCTGCTGATTTGTGTTCTGAACATCTTGCTCCGTATTCAACAGCTTTGTGTCGGAAGTTACTTCTTCGCTCGATATTGTATCGTTCGCTGTATTTGGTAAAGTCTCGAATGATTCGCTTTTCGCTACTAGTTCTTCAACCTCGCGAGATAAACTCTCAAGCGTTTCCAATTCGTCCGAATCAGCCGAAACGTTCAGAGTGATGTCAGTTTCCGATTCTTCTTCTTTCGCTTGAATCTCTGTTGTGATTTGCTGCTCCTCGATTTTCTCAAGAGATGCAGGTATTAGCGAAGATAAGGCATTATTGTCTGACAGCCGACGAGATAGCGCGTCTAATGTTTCTTCGTTTGTCGATTTTTTTCTTTCGTTCGCTGCGTCTTCCGTATTATCCGATTTTGAGCCTGATTTATTCGGAGATTTATTTGACTTTTTCGTCTCGGGACTGCTCTCCGAACTTTTCTCGCTAATTCTCGAAGATTTTCTTGTCCCGACAGTCTTCTTAGTCTCGTCCAATGTCGTCTTCGACTCGTTATCACTCGTTATCGAGGTGCTGCTGGCTGTGCTGCAACCGACGTTTTCCGCTTTTGATTCAACCACGCAACCGGATGTACCGTTATTATTACCTATATCACCTGTGGACTCGTAAGCATTATGTACATCATTAGTAGTTCTGTCGCTATCGGCGGCTTTGTTCTCTTGGATGTTCTGCGAGTTAGTCTCCGCTTCTCCGATATCAAACTTGACTAGTTTTTCCTCAATCTCTTTGGCAGTATCGGCCACTTTTGGTACAGAATTTTCAGAACTATCTGTGATTTCGTTTTTCGTTATAGTCGACCTATCCTCGTCGGCGTTTTCCTCCAATCCTTTCTTCTGAGACTCCGTACTAAGTGGCGCAACAATTTCTTCGATCTTGGGCACATCGATGCTCTTGCTTAATCCAAGACCCGTCTCCTTGTTGTAAATTTTGCAGTTGATTTCAATATTTTTTGCTATGTTCAACTTTATGCTCTGTATCATCTGATCTATATTCTCGGATTTTGAATTACTATCCGATTTGTCTGTATTGTAAAAGGAACTAACGGTTTTCTTTATGTCTATGTTTAAACTAGTTCTGCGATTTTTAGATTTGTCGGCACATTTGGTTAAAATACTGTCTTTTCTGATTTGATCTAAATTATTAAGTTTTTTTGCTGTATCTTCCTGTATTTCTGCGCTTTTAGAGATTATTCGCGCGTCTTCGACTTCCTCGTCTTTCGCCGCCTCATTTTCTGTAGTTTTAGCTTTAGTTTTAGACCGCAACATTGGTCCTATCTCGCTTGCTCTATCTAATCGATCGCTATTATTATTATTTTCTACTTCTGATGCGGTATCAGTGTCCTCGTCAAAATTCTTGATTTCCTCTTTCGTCAAACGGATCTCTTCCTTGCTCGTTGCCACAATGATTTGAGATTCATTACAGTTCGGATCCGAGAAACAGGAGTCCATATTTACATCTGTATCGATCAAATTATCTGAAATGAAAGTTCCATCTGAATTCAGTCTGTGACGTTTTTTAATATCGTTATCTGCGGAATTTCCAGAATCTGATAACTGACGTTGCTTTCCGTTTCGCAAGCTCCTTTGAGACGTTTCATTATAATTTCCAGTTTTTGACCGTTTTCTCAATTGTATTGCGTTCTGAAAGTGAAGTCCTTGATCCGACTCCGTGTACTCACCGTCTGATGAAATTTTCATGTCGTCGGCATCAGGTTCTTTCTTGATTTCAATGTCACAGATGGGATTTTCATCTACTAACATCTTCTTACTTCTTGTCAATTTTCCCTCAGTCTTCTCTATAACACCCTGATGACTTTCAGCTTCGTTATCACCCAACATTGAAGAAGCAATAACTTCGTCTATAGTAAGATCAATAGAGGTCTTGTTATCCAAACCTGTTTTTGGAAATTTTTCAATGCTAGAATTATTTCTTGCACTGCAATCTAATTCCTTGCCAGTACTCTTCCGACTTTTAACACCTTTTTCAATATAAGTTGCAACTTTTACAAAATTGTACTTGGTACTATTCTTTTTGAAGTTTGTTAATTTTGCTGTTTTGGCACTTTTTGACAAAGAGTCACAACTTTCTGTTGTTTTTCCCTTTCTGCCAAGCTTAGGGCTGACTTTAGCACTGGATGTACCACTAGTTTCTTCTTTATTTTGAATGTCAGATTTAGTTTTTTTGGTCCTGAGATAATTCTTGGCACTTTTTGGTGTTTCAGTTCCCTTGCCTTCGTTGTCACAGTTATTTATCTGATTTTCAGAAAATTTCAGACTGGTATCTGCTGCTCTAATTGTTGCTTCTTCCACCTGCTTTATCTTTTTTGTCTTTATGCTCCTTTTAACGTCAGATATTCTGTGTAGATTTTTATTTGTCACTTTCTTGGTAACCTTAGACTTAATTACCTTGGCTGCTCTTAGGTTTTGTTTGCGTTTCAGATTTTTAAGAGCATTCCTACGTGGTAAGCTCGCTTCTACTTTAACTGGAAGCTGACTACCTGTTGCTACTGTATCAAAAATCCCTTGTTCAGATTGCTGTTGCTTTATATTTGGCAATGACCTGCCCTTTTTATTCTTGACTTCATTGGATGGCAAGCCAGAGTCATTACTCGCCTTCTGTTTTGTTTTTGAAGGCACTAAAGGTCTCTTTTCTCTGGATGCCATCTCACTTCCACCCACATTGGGCTCCTGCAATATTATGCATATTCTCTAAGCATTATTTTATTATTAAAAAATATATACATTATTGAAATATAAACATTGGTAATGGAATTGTTATTAATAAAAATTATCTAAGTTATTAAAATATAAATGTATATATATTATATATATGTTTTATAATGTATACATATATAAAATATATGACATACATAGGTAATGATAATTTAATATATATAGTAAATGATAATTAATGATAATTTAATATATATAATCAAGAATTGTTTATCTAAATGTCTGATTCTTTTTTTGGAAAAATAAAATGCAGTAATTCAAACATATAATACATATTCATAAAAATTGGCAAACTAATGCGAATATTTATACACGCATCTATAATTTACATATAATTCATAAAAATAAAAAATTTCGTATAAAAACAACATGGCGAGTCAAAATTGGCAAATTTGCAAGGAGAAAGAGTCGCGCGCGCGCGCGAATGGCCGATTGTGAAGACGCGTGATTTTGTGAAATTTTTCGTGTGAAACCGAGAGCTAGGTAGACATCAATGAGGCTAGAAATAAAGAGTATTATTGCGCATGGAGAAAAGCGCACGATTATCGTCGACCGAGCGCACAAAATGGACAATACAACAGGGTTGATAGATGCGGCCCTGGCGAACAGAAAAATTACGTGACAAACTTTGCGTCAAGCACACGACACACGGACAAAACGAAGCGCCTTGCCTCTGCTGCGCGCTCGGCTATGAGCCGCACAGTCGCGTAAGTCCGCGGCTGAAATATTTCTCGCGATATCTAGGCGCGCGATGAACCGATCGCGACGATTTCACGCTCACGAGAAAGCGCGCGGCACACGCTAACTGCTCGATCGTGAAATCGGCTCGAGCTCGCGCGAGAAGATCACAAAATCGTCGCGACAAAGTCCGTTGCGAAAAAATCGTCACGAATAAACAAAAGGTCGGGCGTTCGACTCACATTTTCGGAGTTCGGGCACGACACCGCGGATACACGGCTATGGCTGATTGCGATTGCCGCGAATACATAGAAAGCAGCACTCACCTCGGGGACTGAAAATCCTGCCGCAAGTCCGTGATGATGGGCTAAAAAACTCGGACGTCGATCCCCGTAGTATCTAGTCCCGTTTTAGGGTGTCCCACACGCCGACCTACTGTTTTCCGGCTACCGCCACCTGCCGGCCGTAGTCCGCGGCAGCTCCGTACGGAGCATACTCCGTTCACGATAACGCCGCCAAACGCTGTGATTCGCGAGGCTCGTTGCTTCTTCACGCTGGACTGCGGCCCGGCCCGCCGCCGCCGCTCGACGGACGTTCCGCCGACAGGCCAGGAAATAACAAGCGGGTCGCGCCACGCCAGTTGATCAAGCTGAGAAACACGGGCACCGCGTCGCGACGTCAGCCACCGCGAGAAAACCGCGGCGTCTATGTTCACCTCACCTCACTTCACTTCACTTCACTTCACCACACCTCACTTCACCTCGTCACGTTTCCGAGCTTCTTCACAAGTTGTATAGTGCGTATACGCTAACTGACCTAGCGTTACACCGCGAATTTAACGCTTCACACTCTACCTACCCGCACCTATCTACCCGGAATCACCTGGTTGTTGTTGTCGCCGTCGTCGTCGTCGACGATGATCGCGGGACTCAAACCAAGGAAAGATAACGATAGAGCGAGTCAGGTGTGAAGTGGTGTGAAGTAAGCCGGGAACTCGCGGTTGGGTCGCTCGTGGCGGTCGAGAGAGCGCACGAGATGGAAGACGCGCCCGTCGTACGGTGCGCATCAATGGCGGCGACAGCGGTCGACCCTTATTTAAAGTCCTCAAAATGGCCGCCCTTTGTATCTCCGTGCGCGCCAGTCTCGCCGCTGTTCTCAATGCCGCTTGCCCGTCGAAAGGCGCCGCGACGTCACGCGTCGCGCCCGCGATAACTCAGGTACAAGAGATTCATCAGCGAAAATTAGCGGCGTGATTCTTTTGCGATTTCACCTCTGTTTTTTCTTCCTCTTTGTCTCTCACGAACGCACGCACACACGCACACAGGCTGTTGTGATTACCTCGAGATTGCACTGTCGAAGGGGCCGTGTAGTCCTCACGAATGTGCTTGCATGGTTCTATCCACTTTCTTCTCATTTGCTTCATCCTAAATTTTTCATGTAACAACATGCTCATCAATTACATATATTCGGCAAACTTGCGCCTCATTAAAAGCCGTAACGATACAATAATCGTGAGCAATCGAGCGAGTTACCTGCGCGATAAAAAGATTGACTGTGAAAATAACTTGTCTCTATGCTCAACTATATTCTTCAAAATATCTGGCTCATTATGAATTATGGATACGTTCATAGCGACTCGATTAATAGTTGCGAAATGATATGTATGTTGTGACCAAAGTATTTGCTAACCTAGAATCCTAGAATCTTGATTGTATAAGTATTTATATCTTTGGATTAATAAACTGAGATCTAAGGAATGTTCATTGTGTAAAATAATACAAATTCTAAAAACAGATTTACGTAAAATTAAAAATTTACATTTAGCTAAAATTAAAAACTTACAATCAGCACATTTACATCAGCTGTGTACTAGCTTTGTTACTATTGTTTTTTACATATTAATTTTATATATGTAATATTTTTACTATTTGTAACAATATAAATTAATACAAGAATAACTTATTTCAAAGTTTAACAAAATTTAAACGTTTTTTTATGTTCTTGTATCGCTATTGATAAATTATCCAAACTGATTAGTAATAAATGAACTAGTACATGAATTAAACATGAACGGTGTAAAGTTATACAAAATTTCCATTTTTTTTTTTACATAGATTCAACAGAGATGGGCCAGTTATAAATCGTCTTCCAAATATACAAAACCTGAAGATTATACTGATTATGAGATCTCAAATGATCCAAATGAATGGAAATATGTAGAGCGTTTGCTCAGATATAAAATTATACCAAAACCCCCTAGTAGAGATATTGATTTGCCATCTGGGTATAAACCAGCACAAGGTAAGCAAAAACTAAGTATTGAACATATCTTACGTGACGTTTTTTTTTTTGCATAAAAAAAATAATCTTTAGATAAAATATCTATAATCAAAATATTTATGGACTTCAACAGCCACACCTAAGGATAATCCCTATTTCATAGAACGTACGAAAAATTATATGCAACCTGTGTATTTACATAAAAGTCACAGACAAACAAGAAAAGTCACAAAGATCAGGAAAATTCAAGGAGACATATGGAAATTAGAGCAAGATTTAAAAGGCTATGTAGAGAACGTCACGAATAGAAAAATCGGTAGCCAAATCTTCGAGTTTGCAGGTGTAATTATATTTAAAGGTGATTACGTGAGTCGCGTTAAAGAATGGATGGACATGAAAGGGTTTTAAGAATCATTGTACGGACATTTCTATAATAAGTTGTTATTATATACTGTAAATATATAATAAACAATGCATTTTTGTTACAAAACATATTGCATATACATTTATCCCATTTGCTTCTATGTTTTTAAGTAATTGTTTCTCCAACCACCAAGTGTTCCTCTAACGAAAATTATCCGGTATTCTCTTTATTTACCAATTTTATTAATTCAAAGAGAAAATGCTATAGAAAAACTTATTTAGCATGTGTCAACGATATCACTTATTTTTGTAAAAATTATATTTGTCCTAATAAAGAAACCGCTCACAATGTTTGTTTGAATCAAGAGAAAATTTATAGTATATATGTAGTGGAATATTGTAAATGCAACCACACGTGTTATGCAAATATGAAATATTCATTAACTACAATATAAATATGCACACAACATGTGTAACACATTCCGATAATAAGTTATTACATTATTTTTATACACCTAAAAATATCGGTTCTTGTTCTCTTTATTTATACACATATGCTATGTATATATATATATATGTATATATATGTATATATATATATATATATGGTACATTTTTTTTATTAAAAAAGTTGATATCTCTTGCTCCATGAATATACACAGTGTAGACTTTCTCTACTCTGAACAAAGGAACAACATAGCACTCGCTGACGAGAGGAAATTACATTGAAATTAATGTGTTTTAAAAGTAATTCCTTGAGAATAATCAAGAAATTTAAACATCAAAGCTCATATATAAAAGAGAAATTCTAATATCACACGGTAAAGATCGAGTAGGAGGAACATATTTAGGCAAGAGATATTGAGTGGTTTACCAACTTATAGGGATTTTTTGAAAGAAAATTTTTTTTTTTTTTTTTTTTTTTTTTTTGTCGATTTATTTCATGCGAATACGAGTCCTTTTATTAGATGCATATAGCAAAGTTTACTTGAAAATTTTTCCTTGATTAAATTTACGTCCCTCATTGTCTGTACCAGTCCAACTGAGGTATTGCTTGACCAGCTCCTTTGTTTCGTCCTTAGACGGGTCTAGTTTTGTCCAACTATAGGATTCATAATCTACTTGCCAGTCAGGACTCAACTATAAGAAAAAAAAAGAAAATCATTATGTTTGAGTGCGTGTGACAAATATTTTATATAAATTTATCCACTGTGTGTAAAAATACGTACAGTAAAAACAAGATCCTGTCCGCGCCAGATCCAAATACCACTAACTGTATTGTTGTCATCTTCTCCGAATATACAACAACTAGCAAATGCACCTTTCCGCATGGAGTCCAACCTTTGATACATACCGCTAATTAAATTACAAGACATGAAAATCTGTAAAATCCAGAGAAGCATGTAAATAAGACATTCGATAATGGACTTTCTCAAATTTTAACTAGAACACTTTATCTACATACTTTAGTTAATTCGTTATTATATTTGTAGTGACAAAGCCAAATGCTATAATTTTCTGGATCAAATTTCTGCCAGAAATATGGTATGGATTTAGATTCATCTTCATTAGAGTAAAAACGCTTGAAATCATCCAGATCAAACGCGCTTTTAGGCATCGAAGCAAATGGATTTATCTTTTTCGGTTCAGCGGCTAAAGCTTCATCTGTTGCATCAGTTTGATCTTCCGCTGCCGGAACCTTTTCAGCTTTCGACTCTTTTTTTGACTCCTTTGATTCTTTAACTTCTTTCTTAGAATCCTTTTCTTTCTTTTCTTTTTTTGAACTCTAGCAAACAAACAAAAAAAAAATATATATATATATATATGTACACATACAGATCAGAAGAGATACATATATTTACAAAAATAATATTTATGTACTTGTATATAAATTTCTTACTTGTATGTGATTTTTCTTTTACTAAACTTCCTTTACTAACCTTTCCCTGAACTTCACCGTATTTTTTAGGATCAAACTCAACAGTTTTATCTGCCAATTTGAAGGCACCAATTACAGAAATCGATTCCGGTTGATAGATGACTGTTTGAAACCATCTATTTAAATTCCGATAAGGTTTACGTAGCTCTGGCTCAAGAATATACTGATAAAGATGTAACAATGTCATGGCTACACAAATATCTGCTAAAGTCAGACGCTCTCCTACTAAATAAGTGCGCGTGAACAAATGCGAGTTTAGAGTTGTGAGTGTTTTTTGTATATCTTCCTTGGCTCGGTCAATAGTCTGAAAATCATTACATAGATTAATAATTTAATCTATGTATAACAAAAATTCTTTGTAATTTAATAATTAAGCAACGAAACTTAATAATGTATAATATAAGTGTGTGTGTGTGTGTGTGAAATATTGCTAGAGCATATACATAGAGAGCCATATATTTAACAATATAGGTAACTATGATATGCATAAAAAAATCACAATATTCTAGTAATCTACCTCCTAGAGTTACAAAACCTGGCATTAGAATTTCACCAACTTTGCCTTTGAAGGAGGATATGTACATAACTTTTATAAATATCAAAATTAAATTAAAAAATGAAATTAATCTTAAAAATGTAAAATAATTCAATTCTAAAAATGTAAAATAATTCATAGTTGTACCTGCTTATTGTAAGGCATTATTCCTATCAAAGGAAATACCCAAGCACAACTTGCAGGAAGAATCTCAGAATCTGCAAAGCCAAGCCATTGAAGAATCAATGCTCGTTCAATTTCAGTTTTCCCCCGTAACTGCTCATTTGAAACTATAAATAAAATTTAGATACTTATACTTAGATATTTATACATACAAACACAGATGTAATACTTATGAAATAAGAAAAACTGTTTTAGAAAAACTCTTACCATAATATGCTATTGCGTTACTTTCAGTAATATAATGTCCATCAATTGTTTCAAGTGCTGGAACCTTCAAAAAAATTCACATACTTATAATACTTTCAATCTGACACCATATACAAATCAACATATTTGCACATAAAAATGGTTCAAGTATAAAAGATTAGAATAAAAGCAATTAAAATATAGAAAAAAAGTTTTTTTACAATTTTACAAGTTGGTTTCATATAAAACAATGATGAACTTTCTCTTAAAAATAAGACAAAAACCCATGTTAACTGTATCGCATATGGTGAAACATGACTGTTGAATTATGTAAAACATAACTTACCGGTTGTAAAAATAGTTCGACTTACTTTTCCTAGCGGAAACTTTTTGAGAAACTCCTCGGTCTTGTTGGTCTCGCCAAATACGAAATCGTCAGCGACTTTGATCTGGGCGCCAGAATACTGGGCCGCTATCAAGGCCTTGTAGGCACGGAAATTTTGCGGATACGTGTAGAGGGTCTGTAAAAAATTCACAGAACGGCATGTGATACATCATGTAGGCTTTATTTCTTAGCGATCCGACATCGACATCGACACGCGATCGCATTGATGTCGATTAGTGAAAAGCCGCGTGAAAGCCACTTACTCCGGACGCCATTGTTACCAGTCAGGAAGAGGAAGTGAAAAGTGAAAGGCCGGTAAAGATCGCCGTGTCTGAATCAAACGTATCACGAAGTATGCCGCAAGTTATGTCGTTTATGACTCTCTGCCCTGAAGTTAGGCACTTGCGCAGTTAATATCCCTGAAAAATGTCTTATCTAGAAAATCCACTTTTACCAACTTCTTAACGTTAAACAGAGTTTTTATTCGACGTTCGCAACACTCGCGATCATATTGATTCGTTGGTTCTTAAAATAAAAAAGTCAATTACGTATTTGATCGCTACAAAGCAGCTTCTTCTGCTAAACGCAGAAGAAAATGATCCAATTGTATACATATATTGCGTTCAACTTGAGAAGTTTACTGCGCATAGAGGAAGAAAAGCGGGCTAAAGTGAAGATAACTTGCGTGCGTGGATTGTCAGGACACTTGCTGACAGCCAATGGCTGTGGAGTGAGGGGACTTTCTTGTAAGGGAGGTAGGGAGGTATGTTGTACACGAAACGGGACAAGTTTCGTTTATATATACATAAATGTATATCCACCTTAAAATGACTGTCAAATCTTACACTCCCGTTGCTATTCTATTCTAGTAAATTTAAAAATGGCAGCCCTCAAAGATGTTGCCTCCTTATATCAGAATTTAAAACGTGAATGGACAAAAAAACCTTGCAATTTGAAGAAATGTAGCGAGTTACTTAATCAATTAAAGGTAATCTATATATTTCAATCATTTTTGAGCAAAATTTACTCTTTGATGATATTTCATGACAATAACCTCATTTTTGCGGGATTTAAATAAAATATTTTTTTTTTTAATAAGTTTGAACTTCAATGAACGTTTTTTTTTCTTGAGAATTTAGTATCTACATATATACAAATACAAAATCTTGATATAATTATTGTCTAATATTATATTGTTAAATGATAACTGTCATTCACAGGTTGGTCTTACTCGTTTGATGTTTCTTCCAACATCAAACAGCACAGCTAGTCAAAATGAATTATTGATTGCCCGTAAGTATTCTCAATTTTCCAACATGTAACAGAAGCTTAATATGTATGTTAATAGTAAAAGTTCTCAATTTTATTTGTACTTGTACATGTGTAAATGACAGGAGACATATTAGAAATCGGAGCCCAATGGAGCATTGCTACTGAAGATATACCTTCTTTCGAGCGATACATGGCGCAGCTGAAATGTTATTATTTTGATTACAAGTCCGGCTTGATAGAATCGGCTTACAAATATCAACTTCTCGGTTTGAATCTTTTGTTTCTGCTGTCGCAAAATCGAGTCGCCGAATTTCACACGGAGTTGGAACTTCTGCCGTCTGATCAAATACAGTCGAATGTCTACATAAGGCATCCTCTCAGTCTGGAGCAATATTTGATGGAAGGTTCTTACAACAAGATTTTCCTGGCCAAGGGCAATGTACCTGCCGCCTCTTATAATTTCTTCATAGATATTTTATTAAATACTGTACGCGATGAGATTGGCGCGTGTATGGAAAGCGCCTATGAAAAGATATCTGTGCAGGATGCCGCGAGGATGCTTAACTTGAGCACAGAGAAAGATATAAAAGCGTATGCCGCCAAAAAGAACTGGAATCTATCGAAGGACGGCTATTTCTACTTTACCACTACTAGCGAAAAGAAATCGGAAGAGCCTATCCCGAGCTCCGAATTAGCTGCGCTCGCGATAGACTACGCGCGAGAATTGGAAATGATCGTGTAACATTTATATATGTATGCATCTCTGTGTGTATATTTTATATCTAAATAAATATTAATGATATTACTCTTTTATACAGTATATTATGAGTTTTTGTTTTCATTTTATATATGTGGATATATATAAATATGCATGATAAAATTTTTTTTCAATTTGAACAATCTTGAGTATATAAAATATATATAGATATATATAAATATATGATGTTTCTTGTGAATACATATTTTTCTATATACACCTCACATAAATCAATCATATATTTTGTTTAATAGATTTTTAATAGGTATTTTATTAATATATAATTGCAATATAAAATAAATGATATCAAAGTTCATAAACAAATTGGGTCATCACATATATCATTCAGTAATGCAAATATATCATGTGTGTGTGTGTGTGTGTGTGTGTGTGTGTGAAACTAAAGTACACAAAAGAAGTGACCAAAGTATATATAAGAAGCACTTTGTGACAAGTGGTGACATGTAATGGTGTCAGCTGATAATGGTGGAAGATTAATTAACGGAAATTCGCAAGATAAGAATTAAACGACATAGGTCTTTAAAACAAATTATGTGGACCTGACATTTATAGCATTTTATATTTACTTCGTTATTGGAAAGAGATTTTAACGACGGAGAATTACTTCTCTGTTATAACCTCAAATATGTCCGTAAGCGTAAACATATAACTTATCTATTAAGCATATCTTACGTGGCAGCTTTCTCATCGCTGATATCAGTAACGAGCCAACGTTGCAGGTAACATCGCATATTTAAACAAAATATAAACAGTAAGTAATAAAATATTATAATTATATATTGCAGTATTATACAAAATATAAATTTTATGTGTACAAAATACAAAATTATCAAATATCTAATTATGTTTAATAGAAATTTGTCTAATGACATAATAATTATACATATATAGGTACACTTACAAAAATTTATTGTACATGTAAATTTGTATGATTTTTATTAAAATTTGAAAGACTTTAATTCATTAAGTAAACAGAAATTACAAATTACTTGTAATTATTACATACAGGATTTACAGAAATGCATGAAAAGAGAAAAAAATTACGAATCATGCGTGCTGTAATACTTGTTGGTGGTTATGGAACCAGATTGAGACCTCTCACCTTGAGTCGGCCTAAACCACTTGTGGAATTTGCAAACAAGCCAATGCTTTTGCATCAGATTGAAGCACTAGTATGTGTTGAATACTTAGAATTTCCTATTAGAAAAGTACTGTTTTACTTTATCTCTCTGTTTCTTTAATGTTTTCAGGTGCAGACAAATGTAACACAGGTGATCCTGGCGGTTTCTTACCGAGCACAACAGATGGAGGAGGAATTGGTTCACGAAGCAAAGAAATTAGGAGTACAACTTATTTTTTCTCATGAACCAGAACCCTTGGGCACTGCTGGGCCACTTGCGCTCGCTCGTGAATATTTATGCACCAGCGACGATCCGTTCTTTGTTTTGAACTCTGATATCATCTGCGATTTTCCCTTTAAACAGCTTCTCGAATTCCATGAGAGTCATGGTAAAGAGGGAACTATAGTTGTAACAAAAGTAGAAGAACCGTCGAAGTACGGTGTGGTTGTGTACAGAGAAGATGGAAAAATCGACAGTTTTGTGGAAAAGCCGCAAGAATTTATATCCAATAAGATTAATGCAGGTATTTACAATAGCAAACAAAAATATCAAAATTGTCCATGCATAGGAAAAAATCTTGTACATATAAATTTATGCACAGATATAACAGTATATAAAAATTTTGGTTTTGCATCTAGGAATATATATTCTTAACCCGAGCGTACTGAACAGAATAGAACTGAAACCTACAAGCATCGAGAAAGAAGTCTTTCCAGGTATGGCTCAAGATGGAGAATTATATGCGATGGAATTGCCAGGCTTCTGGATGGATGTGGGACAGCCTAAAGACTTTCTCACAGGTGAGTATTTAATATTATGATTTTCAAATAACACAAACATGTTAATGAAATAACTAGTTTATGCGTTTATACACGTCTATATGTGTGTAGTATACGTGTGTGTGTGTGTGTGTGTATATATATATATATATATATAAATTTATCAAAATCTTTTACTTATTTATTTTATAATTTTTTCTCCAGGCATGTCTATGTATCTTGCTTCGTTGAGACAAAAGCATCCAGAGCAGCTCCATTCCGGATCTGGTATCGTGGGCAATGTTCTGATAGATCCAACGGCTAAAATCGGTAAAGATTGCAGAATCGGTCCTAACGTCACAATCGGGCCGGGAGTCACTTTAGCCGACGGATGCTGTATTAAACGAAGCACTATCTTAAAGGCAGCTGTGATAAAAGAGCACGCATGGCTCGATGGGCAAGTATTACTATTATTCTGAACATTGCGAGACGCATCACCAAGCGCCTCTTTCTCTTCCTCCTCTCTCTCTCTCTTTCTTTCTCGTGTTAACCGAATATAACATATATATTATAAAACTTAAACAGATGTATCGTTGGATGGAGAAGTGTCGTGGGACGATGGGTGCGAATGGAAGGTACAACTGTACTAGGAGAAGACGTTATTGTAAAAGACGAACTATATATTAATGGTGGACAGGTTTTGCCACACAAAAGCATTTCCACTTCTGTACCAGAACCGCAGATTATTATGTGACCAAAGACTGTGATTCCAAATCAGTGAAAAAAAGCATAATAATCGTGACTGAAATATAAAATGTTTTCTTCCGATAAGTTCTTAAACGTGCTTGAAGGCAGTTTCTTATAATTTGTTATTATTATAATTATTTATATATACTTGGAAATTTATTCATATATAAACAAGTTCTAAATCTAGATATACTTACAATTAGTTACATGTAATTACATATAATCATGTATGAATTGAAATAAATTCCATATGTGATTGTATTTAATCATGCATAATCAGGTGTAGAATTTGTCTATATATGATACATTGTTTATATATATTTTCGTGTAAAAATATTTTATAAAAACTTTATAATCAATTCTCGTAGTTTTTACTTACTTTGAAATACAAGCGCTTCATTCACATTAACAAAAGAAACATTCTTCACAAATATAATTCACACGAGACAGAACGGAAAGAATTTTAAATTATTTTTATTGGTAAACCTCGTACTACTATCGCAGCTGCCGTCATGTATTGCGAGCAAGTCTGCTTTGCATTAGCCACCGCTCTTAACATTTCTGACTCCAATTTTATTTCTTCCTTTTTTGTATTTTCTGTTAATTCTAAGAAAAAAGATTGAACAAAACGATGAAGCATACAGTAGAGAAAAGACAGATAGTTAGAAAAAGATATTAATGCTTTTAAGAACACTGACTTAAAGTACCACTGAGCCAACTGTTCACATTCACTTCAGCCCACGATTTCTCAGACGACGACGGAATCCAACTGCTTATAAAGTTTGCAGTCATTTTATCAATATCGGCGTCTGTTACTTCCCACAACATACCCAATAAACAGGGACTGAAAAGTAATTTGATGTTTAACACACTTTTGTAATCTTTTACAAGTACTTAAATTAAGCTATTCTCGTATATATTCGCACCTGCATGCTATCAAATACTGATTTGAAATACCATAAGGTGGATATCTTCCGCCTATTACAAGCAATTTCACGCTGTTACATCCGAATAACAAAACGGTAGATCTCACCCTCATCTTTTCGATGTCCTCGCCGGATACATATTGTATTCCACTTCCATGACCGTTATACCTATAAGAGATACAAAGTGTAATTGGAAACGTACAGAGCTTTGATAACCGCATGTAAACAGGTGACAGATTTTTGTACATTAAAATGTCATGATTTACTAGCGCATCTTCAAACATTTCCTCGTCAGGTTTCTTGTTGTAAGTGCTTTTCCATTTTGGTAACCAGAAGTTCATAAAGATCTTTAATCGCTGTTCCATTTTATCCAGATCACCCGAAGGATTCACTACGCAGATCCCCATGTCGTCTTTGGCTTTGATTACTTTACAACCGTCCACTATAGTATCCTCGTGTTCTTTAAATAACGCATACGCTACATGCAAACAAGAGAAACGAGTGGTAGGATGGCACTTGATAATCTCCATAGCTTCGAACGCCAAATAATCCAAGTGCTTTAAAGATAAACAAAACAAAACAAAAAAAATAGCTGTTGTACAAAAACACGACGTTGCACATTTATACGTGTTGGCCTAGTATAGTTATAAATCATCTTTAAGCATCACTGGCACGCTTACTTCCTCAATAATCAGAAATAATGTCTTCCGTTTTGTATTCTCTAATTCTTTCATACACGACAATTGTCCGTAAATCGATAAAATAATGTTACTCGCAAGTTTTTTATTGGGAATTAGAAACTTGACGGCACGTGCTATCTCCTCGCGGGTGAGAAAACCCGCGGCTACGGACACTTTCTTTAAGAGCCACATACATCGCTGTGATATTTTAACGCTAAAAAAAGTAAAATAATGAAATTCAAAATTATGAATAAACAAAAGATTATAGTAAGGATTATTTGTGTCAAGTGTATAATTACTTAATGTACTTTCCATATTGTGTTTAGTGTGTAACTTACGAGGGCTTGAAATCTGATATTAATTTATGAATCATGTCGTGAATCTCCTTTACGATTTCCAAATTTTCAATAGGATCTGCCATAAATAAAACTCTCCATTCTCTCAGCCACATTTTCTCCAATGCCTCTATAGCTACCTATAATTAATCATGTTGAATTTCTGTCATCAATAAAAACACTATCGATCTTCATAAATTCAAGTCTACCTTCATTTTATTATTCTGATTTTTACGCATTTTCCAATATTCCTCATAATTTGCGTAAGTAGCCTGTAGTTCAGATTTGTTGTTGCCTAGTAACTTATGAACTTCTTTGCAAACATCATAAGAAACTTCTGTCACAGGCTTTGGAAGAGTTATGCATAAAGGTTCCATGTCGGATGCTCCTGTTGGAAGTACAGTAATATGTATAGCATGCATTTCACTAGATGTAAATTTTCCATATTTTAACACGCTTGGAGATTCATATTGAGCAGTGATCTGTATCATATACCATTCTGTGAACAGAAAATAAAAAACAGAAAAATGTAACAAAAATTTTTATGTATGTGTATACACATAAATTTTATATTATTCATGTGTATGTATATACATATGAATAATATACTTATAAAACAAAGAAAGAACATGCCTTTTGGTAATTCTTTGAGTTTTGATTTTAGAGAGTCAGCATTATCTACAAATTTGGTATCAAACTTCATGTGTGTTGGTTTCAGTCCATATGTTTGAGATTCTTCTCTGTACATTTCACGTAGTTGAGTCTTTTGATATCTGTGCATAACGTGTTGCCGAAATATTACTGCATGGGATTCAATTAAATGATGAATAGCTACGAGCTCATTACCAAGCTAGAAAAAAAAGACACTGCTCTTTTATACATATAACTGTAAATAAAATTAAAAAAAATCTTGATACTTAAAACATACTACCTCTAAATTACAGACTGCCAACGTTTTATTTAAACTAGAATATTCAACACTTCCTGTATAACAGCAGCTTGTGTCCGAAAGTAATTTCTCCAAGTTACTTTTAATCTCTTGCAAATTTGTCTTTTCAACTCTCCTTCGTGATTTTCTCGATCTTTGTGAGTTACTCGAGTCTTTCGATTTATCCTCAAACTCGTCTTCGGCATGACATTTGTACAAGATTTGCATGATTTCATCAATTTCAGCCATGACTTATTCACTTTCAAAAACCTCGCAAGCAAGACGTTGTTACGTTTAATTTCTTTCCAATATTCTTTCTAATTTCTTCTATTATGTGATATTATTTCTTTATTATTATTTGATATTTGATATTCTTTTACTATTGTATAGTTTTACGATATTTAAAAGGTCGCATCTAGCTTTTTTTAAGTAGTTAGAAAGACAATAATATAAACTTATAATCAAAGTTTTTTCTATATTTCTTTTTTAAGAATAACACTTTAACACTAAATCGTGTTTTATTGTGTGTATAATTGCAATTATCAACAATAAAAAAATTGAATTATTAAATAAAATCTATCCCCAAAGAACGCGTACACATGCAGATCCCAGTCCTAAGTTAAAACTGACAGTTATTTCTTACACATGCGCAGCAGACAGTGATTATGGTTAAAATAACGCAAGTTTCGAAACATTAAAGGCCTATTTACATAAGACGCAGATGCAGGTCGCAAGCCTCGCGGAACGGACCAATCACGTTGGTCCATTCTGCTGATTTGACCAATGTGATTGGCCAATTCCGCGAGATTTGCGTCTCGTATCTGCGTCTTACGTATCTATGGTTTCTTTTCTCTCTTTGAATCCAGTGTAATTAGATTTTTTTTTTTAAATTATATATATTTGAACTCCTTCAAAATCGCTGCGATTTACATTTCGTCACGTGGTATATCTATTTGTCGCGAACTTTTTCGCTCTATGAAAAGATATCCTGAAAAACTATTGACGTTTATTAAAATGAAAAACTATTGAAGTTTATTAAAATGGAAAAAAAATATATAGTAATAAAATATTGTATTTAACATATTTTGTTCTCATTTTACATTTAGTAACTATAAAAATCTAAATTTTAAAAATTATAAATTTTATAACTTTTGCACCAACTTTTTTATTTTTACAATTCAAGATTTAACTTTATTCGTAAATCCTGTCATATATTTTTTGAAGCGATGCTTTAGAGAATGGAAGAAAACAATATCACTTTGAAACAATTTCTCATTATCTTCATCAATTATCATATGATATCCTAATTCAATTTTGTTGTTTCTGAATGATAGAAGTACTTTATAAGATCATTTTCAATTGTAAATCAATGCCAAGACATTTCAAAAACTCTTGTTGTGTTATTAAAACCAAATAGAATTGATTTATTATCTTTCTGTGCTCTCTCTCTTTCATCGACAGAAAGTCAATATCAGTAGGTAAATCTGCAGTATAGGTATTCAACAAAAAGATATATATAATTTGTATTGGTGAAATATGCACGGAATGTATCAGTCTTTTCTCGTGATTATAATCAATCACTAGTTTACATTCACGTGGATTGTTTTACGCTCCGTAATGTTATTGCGTTTCGAAGCATGTACAGGATTTACGATTGATTAAAAATTATATATTCAATTTTGTATCTAACATATGTGGCATAACAGCATAAACATGACGTGTTCATATACATGTATATATGCTTACATTGCCAATTTATATACATATATAAATTTATAATATATAATATAATGTATAATATATACATATATATATATATATATATGTACATACATATAATACATACTAACAAGTAAATTCTATGCACACGCAATCCTCTCTTCCTGCATACTGTTATACTTATTACTTGCGCATTTATTTGATCCATATAACAACCTCGTCATTGTAAGCACGAGTATTATTAACATTGTTGCTTATAATCAATATATCGAATATTCATGTGTGTGTGAGTCATATATATAGTCTTAAAACCAGTGATATAAAAATTATATATATGTATATAAGTGTATTATATATAAACAAAATATTAAGACCTACGTTTAGTTTTATTTAATCACAGAAATGTAAACGTTACTTGCGTTCATATCAGTTCATATATACCGAGATGTCGTAGCTATCGTAATCTGATAAAATTTTTCGTCGTTCGCATTCTTTTTTTATTCGAGGATTTGTGGTCCTACAAAAGACTGATTATTTGCAAGCTGATCAAGATTCTCTCCTGCGTACGAAAGCAAAGAACAGATCTCGACGTCGCCGCTGACGTTTTTTGCGCCCGCGTCGAGCAGCCATTTCTTATGTAAATTGAGCAGATCGCGGCGAGCGGTGCACGGACAATCCTGACCAGCAGAATCAGAATTTTTCAACGGACTAAATTCTTCCTCGCGAGTTCCCTGCCACACTATGAAATTCTTCGCGAAGGGAAACACGTCGAATATGAACTTTTCTATTTTGATGCCATTCGGACTTTTTGGAGCGGAAATCCTTTCTCCCTTGTCGTTAACGTAAGGAATCTTCTTTCTTGCTACGTGTAAGATCAAATCTTTTTCGTGAAAACGTGCAATATTTTTCAGAAAATCGATCGTGAAGTAATGATTGCATATGTTAGCGGCGTTGTATACCAGTTGTCCATTGGCATGACGAAGTTCTGAAGTTGACTTCGAGATCTCGCTGTATTCGACCACTTGGTAATGATCATCTACCTGTGTCAGGCAAAAACAAAAAAATTACGTACAATAAAGAGATTACTACAATATCCAAATGTTTGAGACGTTTAAATTTAATCTATAAAATAACAGAACAAAAACTTTACACACCTTGCAAACTACACCTACTGCCTCGGATGGAGAAGATTTTTCGATAACTTTGACCCCGCAGTCCGCTTCAGAGTGCAAGCAATATCCTATAAATATCGGATCCGCTACTTTTACCAAAATGTTGTCCACGGAATACGCGTGAACGCTTCGAATACCGCGCTGCTCCATATCTTTCAGTATTCCTTGATTTTCTAATGCGCGATACAATCCGCCATTACCGTCGGGCGCTTTGGAAATGCGATGCTTTGCGTCCAGGATAATTTTTCCGTCCAAGGAAAAACATGGAAGCATACTCTGTTTAAAAGCTTTAACATTACTTTCTTTCAAACCAAAGTAATTACGTTCGCTGAGATATGCGACAGTTGCTTCGTGAGTGGCATCACTGGTAAGAATGTACCTGAGAAAAGAAAATTCTAATAATGCAACATCTCTTCTTCCAATTTCTTCCTATACAAATCTAATTCAATAATGATATCACACAACATACCAAGTTATCTCTCCATATTTTCCATATCGTTGTTTCGCTATATTCTGCAAACGAAGCATTCTTTCCGCCTGCAATTGAAAGAGCGTTTTGTGCGATGGCAAGCCAACATCATACATTCCTTTGGGATAGGTCACACCTAGACGTGTGCCTTGACCACCCGACAACAGTACTACAGCTACACAACCTTCGGCAACTTCTTTCAAACCCAATGCTTCATATTTCTTTAGTTCTTCTTTTGTGGATGTTTTGACAGAAGCAATTTTTGTGTCGTCTATCGCTTGCACTTTATCATCTAGCATGTTCTGACCAATGCGCTGAGAGGATTCTGTAGCTTTCTTGAAGTAAGTTGCTGTTTCTTGCAAATTCAGTTCATCCATATCATTTTCCAGCTGGTTCCTGTCCTCATCTGTCAATTCTTCCCAAAATCTGAGCAGATGTTCCTGATCGCATTCGCTCAATTTCTTTTTCAGATGCTCCATATTAGAACTGTATGTGTTTTGACACTTGTTGACAGTGAACTGTGTGTACAACAGGAACAACGTATCTCTTTATCACGCGCCGTGTTTATCACCGCCTGTTTCTCGGCAAATTTCTCGATACGGCTATCCACGTCACAAAACTAGCGAGAGATCGGCGGGGAGCAACAGGTATTTCAACAGGCAGATCGCGGCTTATCCCGCAGGTAGCGGCAGCCGCGTACCTTCACTTTCACGATTCCACGTAGCACGCCCGGTTCGATTTCTTTTATCGACCCCTCCCGCCTGGCCGGCCTTCTCTGCACATATAATCCTCCTTTTTCTTGCCACCATGATGTACAATGAGCTGCTGTCGATCGTGATTGTCGCCGGCAAAAAAAGTCATTTCTTCCTCACTGACAACAGCAGATAACCTGTTCATCGGGCGGAACTTCTTTGTTGTTTGTCTCTTATCTCTGTGTTTCCCGTATCGTCGATGAACGACAAAAACCAGCTCGCCGTGAAAAGATCCAGCGATAAGATGACGCGTCACGTTGTTTTCGTGAAATTCATGTGATCTTGTGCGGATCTATCGTGTTGAAAATACAAAACGAATTTTCTCGCCTACTATCCAACGCGCCGGCGTATGTACCGCAGGGCGCAGACGAAAGGTTGCAGGCGAAAGAGAATGAATGACCTCAACTCTCGAAAACATTCGCAAAATAACTGCTTGAACAGAAACGTCTCCGTGCAATTATTTGTTTAACATTCTTTAGCAGTGACACTCCAGATTTCTTAGTTGCTGCTTGGCTCGCATCTTCCTCTGTGTTTATTCTATAAAAAGAATTAATAATACTAATAATAATATATAATATTAAAGTAAATAATATAAATTCTCTCGATCAATTAGTTAATAACAATAATTTAGAATTATACTAATCCCGTAAACCCCGGACCGCGGACATTAATGTCCAAGCGATGAAAAAGAGATTTTATATATTAACTATTTAGTAGAAGATATTCGAAAAAATATATAAAAAAATATATCAAAACCAATGTTTTTTTCTTAATATAGAATGTTGAATAAAACTCTATAAATTTTTATAGTTTTTGCAACGTTTTAACTAATAAAAAAATCGCGTCAGACATAAATGTTTAGAGTTTACAGGATATGCATCTGAAAAAAAAAAACTTACAGGATTAAAGTTAAATACATATGAGTTAAAAATCGTTAATTTTTAATTATGAAAGAATTTTGTCTTTGGATTTGTTTATTTATTTCTATACATGATTCCTATAACAAAGATATAATATTTTGTCTTGCAAAATCATCAATTTCAAAATGAACAATTTTATTTAGTTTTTAAAAATAAAAAAATTTAAAGTTATAAATTTCAATTTGGGTAAATATGCCGATAAGGGGAGCAGTTTTCGACAACTCTGAGTTTGACATATATTATCAAGGTCACAGCCATGAGTGATTTTCAAAAGGTTTTAAGTAATTAATGCTCACCGTTCGTTAAAAGGTTTTAACAAAAAATGATGCGTAAAAGTCTCACTAAATTTAAGTCTTAAAAGTTTCATTGATGACCAATTGTTTCTCAAATAAAACTTATTTCGTATCCATAATTTTTTAACGAAGAACAAGCGACGGCTAAAACCTTTCGATTGTTCCTCTGGAATGTCCTTGACAACATATGTTTCAACATATGTTTCAAGATCATTGAAATCGATGAGGTTGCTCTTAATATACAAATTTACTACTATTAGTTCTTGTTAAATACTTTTTAATAAAAACTTAACTTTTTAATAAACAGTGAAAACATTACTTAAAACCTGAGTGACCTTTTGAAGGTCATCCAGGGGCGCATGACCTTGATAACATATGTCAAAATCAAGCTTGTCAGAAGCTGCTTCCCTTATATATTTACCTAAATTTGTTTTTTGTTTTTAAATACATATTTATATTCTTTTTTTATAGTATATTACTTGTAATTTACATAGTTTTATATTTATTTTTATTTACATATATATATATATATATATATATGATTGAGAAAACTGAAAATACCCAGTATTATCACTATATATACAAGATAACACAATTGTTAAGCGCTATCATATAAAAGTTCTACTTAATACTTGTTTAAACTTTTATACTTTTTTAATATTGTGAAAAGAAGCTTTTGTGATAACGCTACGTGTTCTCAATCGGTTTCGAATTTTATTTTATAATCGATATATTTTGTTTCTCATATTTGTTCATACTTCGATTTATGGTATACTTGTTTTCTTTTTCTTTTTTCAAATAAAATAATCGAGTGAACACCTGCATATGTTAACAAATTTTATGTTAATTACATTTTTCCTGTAGCAAAATATATATTGTTAAGACACAGCAGGAATATATTGTACAAATTATAATTGTATAATATTTTATAAATGAGTTACATGATATTATTGCAATATTTCAATCTTGCAAAAATAATATTCTCGTAATGTTTCAGAAATTTTCATGCTTTGTCAGAAAATATATTAAAATATACAATGGCTCCAAAAAGTATTTGTACATTTTTAAAAATATCTTTATATAATGAAATAATATATTAATACAAAATAAAGTAGTGCCTCGCGTATATTTGCCGCATGTTTCTCTCAATATCTCTTTGCGAGTCATCCTTACTAATTACTACGAGGGCAGTCCGATAAGCCTACAAAAAAAAAAAAAAAATTTTGGAAAAGTGGCGATTTATTTCTCAACATAGTCTCCTTTTAGCTCGATACACTTGACCCAGCG
>QVOB01003967.1:0-16782 GCA_014839585.1 Pseudomyrmex concolor | reverse complement strand
CCGCCACTCTCGCCAAAAAAAATATAGATTAATGAGTGTGTTTCGGGCCGCCCATAAAAGCTCGGCGGGCCGCAGGTTGAGTATGGTTTAAAGCTGGTTTAAAGCATTTTACATATTCTAATATTATTATCAATAGATATGAAGGAGCGGGGTTTAGAAGTGAATTTTGTCATTAAAGACATAAAAAATGTATTTTCTAGTTTGCATACTGCATGTGCTTAAATGCACGTATCTTATGCGTGTTGCATATTTCTTACATAGTTATAATATTTACAATATTTACAATATATTATGAATATTTTGCTCATATCTTGTGTGAATAGATAGCATATAGATGGAAAAGTTATCATCACATTTTGTATAAGCATCATAATTTAAATTTTCAAAAAATAAAATATAAAAAAATAATTAATATTTTCTACAATACACGATTTTATTAAGTTAAGTTGCATATAGCATTGAGTTCACACTGTTAAATTTTGTAAAGCTTCAGAGAGAAACGGTTATTTTCGCTTATTCACGAATTCACACGATGTAGCTACTACGCGTCGCGAAGCGAATATCTCGCAATTTCTAATCTATACTTATATGTCTCTATGCGTGCAGCACATATTCTATACATATTTTACATAAAATTTGTATATTTTGTCATGTTACATTTGCAAAAATATCTAATCACTTTTCTATCACGTATATGTTAATATACGATTGCTTGAACTGCGCTTATGAGAATATATATATATATGTATATATATATATATATATATACTGTTTAATAATATATTTATTTCTATATATATAAATTTCTATATATATAAATGTACGGTGAGTTTGTAGAATAATGACAAAATGTGGCTCGTCACTTGTGCAACGTGTATCAGTTTACTTTTATGTTTGATATCGACGAATAATGTAGCAAGTGCCAAACGAATACTTATGATTACAATTGCACCTTTCTACAGTCATCAATCAGTTATCGAGTCATTTTGCTTAGAATTAAACAAACGCGGACACGAACTGATCATCATAACTCCACATTCAATGAGAAATACATCACAAAACTATACGGAAATAATCATACCGGAAGTAAACTCCATGATTGACAATTTATTGCTTAATATGGATGTATCGGACTTTTCTACAATACAAATGCCCATAACTATGAATAAAATATCAAGCGAAATCAGCATCGCTATATTCAATAATTCAGAAGTTAAAAAACTTTATAGACACGACAGTAATGAAACGTTTGATGCGGTTATTGTAGAAGCAGTAAGCAGCCCATCTCTATACGCTCTGGCACATCGATTTAACGCTCCTATCATAGGTGAGATAATTTTTGTAAGTATAAAATATACACAAGAAAATAAAAAAAATCAAAAGATTTTAAAATAATCAAAAATAATACTATTATTTAGATAAGTGTACATTAAAAGATTAAATATTAAATTACGTAGAATATCTTATGACGTTCTAGAAGGGAAAATTTATATTGACTTACTTGTTAAACATACAGGATTTTCGAGTTTGCATTTGCACAATTATAACCGATATATATTTGGTAGTCCTATATATCCGTCACACGCATCTAATTGGGAAATTATTTACGAATTTAATATATCGATTGAGAATTCATCGATTTGGAAAAGGCTGCAAAACTTCATTATTACGTGGGGATATATCTATTACTGGATTAATACTTTTGTGCATACTGAACAAGAAATCGTTAGAAAATATCTCGGGAATGACATGCCACCTGTCACGGATATACTGAAGAATATAAGTTTGTTCTTGACAAATGAGAGTCCAGTGCATGTGTATCCCAGACCTGAACATCCAAATTTAGTACATTTTAGCGGGTTTCATATAAAAAAAACGCCACCACCTTTGCCAGAAGTATGTAAATGTTTTCTTAATTATATTGTATATTTTACTGCATTATGTGTTTTGAATAATTGCGTAGCTTTACTTGCGTTATTTATTGCACATGTTTATTGGTTAATATAAACGTGTGCAATACATTTATACAATCAATAACAAGGACTTAATACAATTCCTAAACGGCGATGAATTTATTTACGTGAGTTTTGGAAGCACTATCCGCAATGAAATGTTCTCAAGAGAATGGCTGAAGATTTTAGTTCAAGTGTTCTCAAAGTTACCATATAAAGTAGTATGGAAATTTGCGCGCGAGCAGTTACCGGAGGAGTTTGGTAATAATGTATTTATCTCGAAGTGGTTTCCGCAACAAGGCATACTCGGTAAAAATTAAAAGTGTGACGCACTTACTTTGCGATTTATAATCTAATTGCATGAATTAATTATATTTGTTCTCGCAGCTCATCCGAAAATCAAGCTGTTTATTTATCAAGGCGGATGTCAGAGTACCGAGGAAGCTATTCATTACGCGGTTCCAGTCGTGGGAATGCCTTTTCTATACGAGCAAGTAGGTCGAGTTCATCGCTTAGCCTCTTTAGGCGCGGCATTATTCATCAACTACAGAAAATTAACCGCAGAAAAGCTTCAATCGGTTATTAATCAGATTACTAGCGATAACAGGTAAGAACTACGATATAATATAATATTTCTATTGTTATAAATTATTCGAGATATAAATGAATTTACTATAGAGTTTTTCTATGACACGTAAATATGGTATATACAAGTCAGATATGTATATTATTACTTGGAGAAATGTTTGTATAAAATGCAAAATAATGCGACTAAAACAATATTTAACGAATATTTAAATATTTAGGTATAAGGAAAAAATGAAGGATATAAGCGCTGTCTTCAAAGATCAATCATATAATAGTAAGGAAATTGCAATGTGGTGGATAGAATTCGTGATGCGTTATAAGAAACAGGATTACTTACTGTTTAAAACCGACGAGCCGTGGTATCAACTTTATAATGTCGACATCATTGCGCTGCTTATCACGATATTATTTGCAGCGGCATTTATAATAACGCTAATCATCTTCCATATTATACGGTATCTTGTTTAACTTTTTTTTCTAAATAAAATTATATATTATAAAATTAAATAATATAAGTAATTCAATAATAATACAATAACATTAGGTGTAATATTATTTTCCTCTGGAAAAGTAGAAGTAATACAAACGTTATATGTTATATACATTTTTGTCAAAAAGAAGATATGTGGATCGCCGACACGAGAAAGATTTTTGTTTAAATCTGTAAACGTCGACGGGTCAACTGATATTTCAAGATCGCGCGTAAAACAATCTTTATAGTGTTGGCGAGATTGCGGGCTGCCCCAGACATAGGGAAAGAGCTATACTTGGGGATCGACGTAATCAAGTGAATGAGCAAGTGACTCTGGAGGGTCGACATCGTGCGGGCAACACACACAGCCGCTCTCTTTCTCGTTGCTTCACTCGGTGCGGTCATCTGAATAAACCATGAGTGTTGCCTTAATGACAGAATCGAAGGTAGGTACAAACGGCCACACACCGTCCCGCTTCGGTGGTCGAATGAACGATATACACAATGCGGATAAATTGCGGTGGATTTCTTTGTGATATCACGTCTTGAAAATTTCACATAATTGTTATATTGGCGCTACCCATGATCGACACTTAGTGTATGGTCAATCCATGATATAAGATACCTTTTTTACTACTTTACTAAGGCGGATATGTCCTCTCAAATCCCGGCCTTCTAAAGGTTAAACAGAAATTTGCAATAACTCCGACTAAGTGTGCGCCGTAAAGATAAAAATATGAGATAAAACTTAAATATATGAAAATATTTTTGTGATTATCTTTGCTTTCTGTGTATGCTATCTGTTTTATATTAAATATATCAAGTCGCGCAATCAAAATCGCGGCATTGGTATTTCCGAGTCGAAAGTGCATCACGCGCCGATGCGATATGCCCGATAATGTTTGCACAATCAGTATCTAACACAGAAACGGCCGACAGGTTTGACATTGACGTGATGTTTAAACATCGTCGATGTTTTACCGATGCACATCCATTAGCACATATTTGCGTTTCACGGTCGCGGTAGTAAAAAAATGCACTGCAGACATGTTTGCTCAAAGCGTATTTGGAAAAATGCCGAACACGCGGCCAAAGTCGGTATTATTTTTAGGACAGCATTTTCTATTGTGTTGGAAAAACTTTGGTAGAGAAATTTTTATGTGTTTGTTTCTATATATGTATTATTATACGACGCCGAACGGAAAACACAGCAAGTTGATGTAGACAAATAGAATGGAAATCGCAATTAAACGGTGAATTTTATATAACGCTCCTCTCAGTAATTATACTTCGTTCCGTTTGTAATTTCCTTAGATAGCTGGTATTTTATTTAACTACCTTTTAATAGTCGACGAGTCGTCCGAGTTAAAGTTTCTGTGATACTCACTAAAATTTACTCGTGCCCTTTCTGAACTTCCTTTTAAGGACGGAATAATTAAAATACTTCAATTAGACGAATTCTTATCTTCCTCGTCAGATTTTTTCCCCGCTCGCTTTTTCTCGGCGCGTTACTTTGTGATAAAGTTAATTAATGTAACAGATATTAATTAATCGCATTTTACAAAATTTTATAAAGATGCAGACCAAAAAAGTGTTAAACATCAGCAACGAAAAAGAAAGCAAAAGATGTAATATTTATAAATATAAAGTTAAAAATAATATGTATGTACATCTGAAAAATTTGCATAATCTGAAAAAAATTTGCATATCCATTTTCAATTTTATGGGTTTTTTTGTCGATCAGCGTATTTAATCTAATTGTAAATTGTCATCAAATTGATGCATTTGCGCTTTAATCTCACAACCATACTTTGACGTCAGCGCTTAATGTAACGTATATATTTACAATTGAATTTAAACATAATATATTCCGAAAAGCAGTTGTATTTCGTTCACCGCACACCTCACGCACGATTCCAAATACCGTTATGTTTACTATATTTTAACATTTGCAGTTTAGATAGTTTTCATTAATGTTTTAAAAATACTTCAGTAGGTCATTTTTACGATCAAGTAATATTGTAACATAATTTAAAGATAATAATTGTAAGATAATACAATATAAAGATTTTTATATGATGAAAGATACATTTATATCCGATTGCGTAATGTATCGTCGACAGCTAAGCGCAGAAGGTAACGAATGACGAAAATGAAAGATTTTATCGAAGAAAGAAATGTTTCCGACGAAACATTACGTGTGTATCGCTCGCGATTTCAGGAAACTGAATGTTCGGAAAGAAAAATAACTGTCGCATTGACGTCGCAGCTGAACACGTGGCGCGTAATCTTCAAGAATACCCCACGTGTTCAGGCATCAGAACGACAATGCAAACATTTCTCTCGTTCATTGAATATCGCTTGTCACCCCTTCTCTTTCATTTCTCGTTGAACACGGAGAACAACACCGAACGGGCGAACGTCGCGAAACGGATTTTATATTGACGTTCTCTTGAATTCTTCCCTCGGCTTTTCCACCTGCGTTATAATGCAAACTGTCGGATTCCCCGCACGCGTACTCATATCGCGGTCTTCCTCGTCGTAAGCTTCCGACAGCTTCGCGCTATGTACCGTGGCAGCCTTATAATGTTCACATGACGGGAACCAGAGGAAAACGCCGCAGGTGCCTGCGCGGATCGCATGCTTGCTCACGCGCGCTACTATACCTTTCTGGACAACTTGAATTAATAAAAGGTGCGTCAATCTGAGAATGCGCTTAACGTGTGGCATTGCGAGAAATATTATATTTTTCAACGGAAGCGCGAAAAAAAAGAGAGATGCGCAATCGTTCGATGCACTCGAACGGATGCCATTTTATTGTCAGTAGATATAAATCCCGTTTCTCTCTTCTATCAAAACTTGCAGAACAAAATTTTTTAACGTTACTGTTGAAGCTTTATTGTACAAATTGCACTTAAAATGTCAAAAATAATACACTCGAGATTCATTTTAAGCGTATAAAATATTAGATTTTTATAATTAACATAATTATAAAAAATACAGTATAGTTAATATAACTAAATACATTATTCAGTTTACTAATTTTTTTGCTAAATGCTAAATAGACATTTTGCTTTTAAAACCAAGACGTTTGGAGTAATCAACTTTAAGTGTTTTCTTATGGCAAAACATCCCGCTCAAGATTCTAACAGCTCAACACAATCTCTAATTTGGAATTACCAGTTACGAACCTCAACTTACTTCTTTATCAATAGTAACTAAACAGATACTTTAAAATACATTATTTTTTTATGTTATGCGTAAAAAAACCAAGCAATATATATGTAAATATATCTAGAAAGGTTTTAATTTTTCTAGTAGTTTCTGTAGATAATATATAGTTGTTTAGCAACTAAAACAACTCATTCTCAATTTTTATTTGCAGCGTGCATAAGATTTGTAAAAAGAAAGTCAATTTTTTCTTGTAATTTTACATACACAATACACGCGAAATCGCGAAACTGTTTAAAAGCATTAGTTTAGCGTATATGCTGTGCACGGAAAAAAAGTTTTATATATTGTGCTAACAAAATATATCTTGTTGACGAAACAAAAATCTCAATAAACTCAACAAATTTTTCTTGCGCTTGCCATATAATAACTAAATTCTTGCTATTCTAATAAATCTTTTTTTTTCGTGTCGGTGCAAAATTGAAAGCTAACGCGCGATTTATTAAGATATATGACAACTTTGGTCGATACGGAAACAAAAGACAAAGAAACGAGGCTACTTGAGAAAACTTATCGCCGTCTGTTACCGAAGACAAGCGGCGCTTTTAAATACATTTCAACGAAAAGCGATTTATGGTCCTGATAGATTTATGAAAATGTTCACACGTCCGTTTTAACGATTTTAGTTCCTGTGTGACACAGTATACTTATCTCATAAAGAAGCGACAATCGCATTAATCATCATAACACGGTTATTGATTTAATCGTACGAGTTCAATCGATTTGCGAACTACGAATAAATAGTATAACTATGAAAGAACAAATAAGTAGATACATATATGTATGTGTAGAGTTTAGGATTTTTGGGAAAATCGTTGCATTAGAAACTTATCACACGTAAGGGACAAGCGGAAAGATAACAATACCGTTATATAAAAACCAAATCGTCAAATGAAATGCATGTAAAAAAATGCGACTCTTGAGGAATATGCATCAAGAGTTAATTAGTTAGTCGATAACGCGAACTCGAAAGAAATGTAAGTCTTGCACCACTGCATGATACTGTGTTATTGTGTGTGACACCTGAAAACAGCAAACATGCCAGAATCGAGCGATTTTAAGGCGATTGAACTGCAAAACATTGCAAAAGCTCATGGATTGCCAACGACGGGGACGACAGAAATTGTTGTTCGGAGCTGACTTCTTAGAGTATAGAACTTCATGCGATACAAGGTAAGATTCAAAGTAAGCCGACCCGCGAAGCTGTCGGTGAGAGCGATGAGTCGGAAATATTGCAAATCGATGTACAAGACGAGCAAGAGATAAATTGAGTCGACCTTCATCATGTGTGTAATTCACAGTTTAGACGTATGATAACGACGTTAATTGCAAACTACAAACCAAATAAGACAACCGAGGCCAACGTTAAAGTGAAACTCGTATTGAAGGACAATGAGTCCATATATCAGAAAGCGAGGCGCTTATCGTTGTCAGAAAAAGATATTGTAAATGCGTAGATCGACGAATGAATGAAACAGGGTATCGTGCGTTCCTTTTCTTCTGTTACATCTTACATATGTAACAGTAGATGTAACAAAATCGAAACAAATCAATACAATTACTAAATGTACAAAAAAAAATAGCTCTTATATATAAATTTTTTTAAATATATTATAACTTAACTAATTATATTTTTAATGTAAGAAAAGTTCGAAAGCATTGCATAAAATTATGTATGGTTAACGTATACATGAGTAAGATCGAAACAAAAGTGTCTATAGTACCCAATTACCAATTTAAACGTTTTCTTTTCTTTTTTACTGGAAAGTCATTAAGAATTCATTATTTGTATCTACACTTACAAATATATTCTATACTATTTGCAAATGTTTTGTGACGTAGGAGGGATATCTGCACTTCGGCCATGAGCGTTACATATATGTAGCAGCGTAAATATGCGTACGAGTGTCACGATAAGACAGTTTGTTAAAAATAGTGAAAGGATGTGGGCAAAAAAGGTTTTAATATTTCCGATGTTGTGTTTGATAGTGAGATACAATGCAATACATGCCAAAAGGATACTAGTTGTAGCACAAGTTCCGTCTTACAGTCATCAAATAACTTATCGCAGCTTGTGCCTAGAACTGCACAAACGGGGTCATGAAATCGTATCGATCACCACGGACCCGATAGGAAATTCTTCCCCAGCAAATTACACGGAGATTAGCTTGAATTATTTTTATGAAGGTTTTTCAGAGGTGGAAAAGGTTGTTCCTTATGACAGTATCGCGCAAATGAGCTTGAACAATCCGTTTATGCAAGAGGAAAGATATATGTGGGCTGCAATAAACGTTCTGAATGAAAAGACTTTTGAAAATGAGGAAATAAAGAAGTTATTATCCGACAGCAACGAACATTTCGACGCGGTTATCATAGAACAAGGATGCACAGTTAGCATGAACGCTTTAGCGTATAGATTTAATGCTCCTCTCATAGGTGAGAACACGGCGTGAGATAAAATTAAATTGTGTAAAAGTTAGAGATTACAGCTTGTGGTAAGATTTGAGCGCGGTCATCACTTTTTACATTTACATGTATAATCGTCTTGCTTATATGTATATGTATAAGTAAAATAATGCGCCGTTATCGCACGCACACAGGTATTCAAAGTCAGGACGTTTACAATCACATACGTTTCACGTCCGGATCCGTTATTCTGCCGTCGCACGCTTCCAATTGGCAGTCAAACATGATTTTCGGCAGAGACTTGTCGTTTTGGGAGCGAGTTGTCAATTTCTGCCAAGTGTGGAAACAAATACATCACATAATGAACGAGCGCATCTCCACGGAAGACGCGCTTGTGAAGAAGCACTTGGGGAAAGATGTGCCGCATATCGTGGATATAATGAAAAACATGAGCATATATCTCGTGAACAGACATCCGGCGTTTTCGCTTCACAGACTCGAACAGCCGAATGTCATATTTTATCATAGTTTTCATGTGGCAAAAGTGCCGCCAGCTCTACCGTACGTATGTATGTTTTAACCATTCCAATGTTTCTTACATCTGAGATTCAATATTTCGCTGCATTCGTATTTATAACTCTTAGCTCCGTTTGCTAGAACATAAAAAGGTTTCTCGACGAAGCCGATGAAGGATTCATTTACGTCAGTTTCGGAACCACCGTTAAATGGAAGCATCTACCAAGTAACACGCTCGAGGCATTCATCGAAGCGTTCTGCGCGCTGCCGTACAGAATTATCTGGAAATTTTCTGAAAATTATGATCAATTATCGAAATGCGAGAACATACTGACAGCGAAGTGGTTACCTCAGCAGAGTATACTTGGTAATGTCGTATAAATGTAAAAGTATTAGAAGTATTAGATCTTCAAGAACTCTTTGTATTTTGCACTATGAAGTTTATTCATAAATTTGCAATTTCTTATGATGATTTTCTTGTTCGTAGCTCATCCAAATATCAAGCTGTTCGTTTATCAAGGCGGCGTACAGAGTACCGAAGAAACTATTCATTACGGAGTTCCGGTCGTAGGATATCCCGTTATATGGGATCAAAAGTACCAAGTGCGAAATATGGAAAAGCTCGGCGTCGGGCTTCGTCTTTGGCCGCACGAGACTTCGAAAGAAAAAATTATAGCTGTTATACAGAAAGTTATAAATGATAAGAGGCAAGTTTTTGTAGTAGAAATTACACGTGCGTGAATTATTTCCGTAGTTGTTTATTAACGATAAAAGTTTTATCCTTTCAGATATAAGGAGCAAATGGAACGTCTGAGTATACGTCTGAAAGACTCACCTTACGATAGTCTTCAACATGCAGCGCAGTGGATCGAATACGTGATACGTCAAAATGGAACGCCTTTCTTACGAAATAGTCTCTGCGACGAGCCGTGGTATCGACGATACGACTGGGACGTCATCGGGTTTCTTGCTATAGTAGGATTTATAGCATTCCTTATTTCTCTGTGATAATTTAATTAAATAATTTAAAAAGCTTTCTTGAGATTGTATATGTATAATTTTCTCCCATGTATAAATTATCAAAAACTTCCCTCATGTATAAATTATCCCATCATTATTATATTTATCAATTATATTTATCAAGTGGAAAATATAGCAAAACTTTTAATCGAGTCAAACTATTTTTTTTTTCAAGTGAATAGCAGTAAAATAAAATACAAAAGAGTATTATTTGATAATAAAATATATTATTAATAAGAAATATTATTTTTTAAAAGTAAAAATCGAATCGTTTTTTTTCAAAAATTTCCTCAGCTGCACACGTGTGTTATGACTTTAACAAATTTATCTAACGTGTAAAAAAACGTGTAAACATAAATTAACTGTAATGATAAAGTGATACACGCTTTGCATATTGCGGATGTGGTTTATAAATATCTTAAAACGTGTTACATGCAACTTTGCGAAAATACAAAATAAACTATTAGGATGTGATAGAACCTAGCCGTGACCATTATTTATACTATCCGCTACAGTTTATAAACTTAGAAAATATATAAAATAAATATTGATTTAAAAAACCGGCAAAATATGTATTTTCACATTTATTTTTTGACCGTTGACTCTTGAAACGTTTATTAATATTCGTTTTATATTGTAAAGGTGTTTGTAATGTTTTCTCGCGTTTTCGTGCAAATGTTCGCCTTCATTTTTCGATTCTACGGTAAATTAATTTTAACGTAGCTGTTACATAATGTAGTTCTACTTTACGTGTTATTAACGTTAACTGCGTGACCACCAAAATTTCATTATGTAGAGCCGAATAAGCTTAATCTCAGGATGCATATTCGCCTATGTTCTAAGTTAACTAGCAGTATGACAAAGTTACATGATTACCCTACTTCGTAATAGAGGTATATAAAACACACACGTAGAACATTAGACTACGTCGAAGTTTTAACCAGGTCGGTTCTTGCTACAATATATAGTGCAAGGTCGAAATCCTTAACTACATACATGCGAATTGCAATTGTATTAGACACGCCGCTTCAATTCTGCAGTATTTTTGTTACTCAAATGACACGTAATAATCCATTAAAGAACTTTTCAAAGTTTGTTACGTGTAAAATTTTTAATTTAATTTTGAAAACACTGTTTAAACTTCACATTGTTCGTAATCAATCTGATAACAACTTGTAATACACGACGTTGAACAAAAAGACATTGTTTGCTCAAGCACGGGATAAAACAAAATAGCAGCTTTTGCGACAAAGTCAAGTAAGTCGACGCTATCAAGCGATTGGTCGATCGGGATGTAGAAGAAGCTTGATATCAGAGAGACGATCGCCGATACGCTACATCGAAGCGGACGGAGTGACTTCCTATCGCGATGCGGTAGAGAACGTGTCGTCTTTCGGTAACCGTACCCCCAAAGTGTCCCGGACTCATCAGCCGCGGTAACACCCGGGCTTACTCGACGCAGCCGACTTAACTCGAGCTTCGGTGGAAACTTCGCCAAGCGCGAAGTAGATTACCATACTACCGTCCGCACGTAGCGCACGCAGCTACGACGTGATACATACAACATGACGATGGTCCAAGTACTTCGCAGGATTTCGGAATTAACGTACCGCATCGTGTTCCTCTGTGAAACACCCCACCTAGGTTTCACAGAGAAAACATGAGCAAATTCGCACGACGAGCAAGTGCGGCAAGTCGTATATGTAATGTTCGATCGCACCGTAACGCAAAACTTTTATTACGTAACTCCAATGTTTTCCACATGTGATATTTACACAATAGCTTGGTTTTTATTGACGCTTTACAAAGGAAACTTTATAAACAAACGTTTGACTGTTAAAAATTTTCATCCAACAGTACAATAACGTATATACCCTGTATTTATTTTGCGAAATAACTAGAATATATTCTATCTCGATGTAAAGTTTAATTAATATATTCACGACAGTTGCAACTTTACTTATTCAAGCGATGACAGGTCTATAAAAGTTTCGGTAGTAAGAAAATTACGGAATAACACACACACACACACACACACACACACACACACACACACAGAGATACATGTGCCGTAGATACATTGCGAAACAGCCGCGAGAAATTAAAATAAGACAAAATCCGATAGAAGAGTTTACAACGGAGCGCTGAACAATGAAGGTGGAAACAGCGAGGAGTGGAAGAGCGACGTGTGTGCTCCTGGCGTTCCACATCAAGAGAAGTTTCCCCTTTGGCTTAGCGGCGTCGCGCGATGCATTATGCAAGGTGGTAAGATCTGGTAGGGAACTGCCTGTCTTTCCGACTGTCTCCACCGTTACGCGTCGCAATTTCTAAACCAACGCGCGCGATGAGAGAAACAAAGACGAGGAACTCCGCGCAACTCCGTCGAGCCGAATTAGCGCCGGTGGATATTAACGATTCAAGTAGGCAACTGTACGCGGGGGTCGTGTGGCAAATTAGCACATCGCTCGATATTCGCGGATTATTACGGTGCACGTGGTATTAAGTTCCTCACACGCATATACACCGCATACGCAACTGTTAATCCGCAGAATAAATATGCCCGAAAACAGTTTCCTTCCGACTAAATTTAAGACGCTATAAATTATGTGAGAATATTTGGAGAATATTTTTACATCCCTAGGATTTTACGAAGAATATATGTACGTAAAACGCACATAAGAAAATGAGAAGGTTCTTAAGAGAAATCGTGTTCTTGCAAGTATTTTTATCTCGATATTTCTCGCTTTGAGTTATTTTTTCGTACAGACAAAAACATATCTTCATTTCGTAATAAAGATCGACCGTCTTTCTACGTAAGAATATAACTTGGAAAATGAAACCTTTAATCCGACAGATCCGATTGCATCTGACAATAAACGTCAATTACGTTTCGGGAAAAAAAACGAACGAATTGTCAGATATCAATAACCAACATTTCCGACTTTACGCCGAGCAATGCCAAGAATGTGTCTCTTTGGACATTGCTCATCTCTCTCTCAGAGTCCTATAATGTGGTAATCTATGTGACGTATGCGTGGCGCGTGGCGCGTTACGCGCGAGGTGTGCGTACCGCATGATTCGCGTATATCCGATACATACTATTGCATTGTAACAGGGACTGCAACACGATCGGCGTTCAACCGATGTGTCAATAAGCTTTCCCAGATCGGATTTACAAACCTTCGTCCGTGTTGCTCGTCGACTCGTTGAACGTGTCAAGCTGTCGGTGAGAAAGTATGATATTAAAAGGTATACTTCGGAGTTGTTGTACGTAACACGCGGATGTGCGTGAAAAAGACAATAGTTTTAATCACAATTAAACATAGAAATAAATAAATAAAATACATTATCTGACATTAAATTGTTTACGTTAATTTACTGCAAAAGAGAGTTATAATAAACGATAATGCTTCTTGATTACACAAGTGTTTTTTAAATTCTAAATTTACACTAAACAAATTTGTTTTTCTTTTTGCTCGGGCGGCAACAAAAACTGATATGGAAGATATTATAATTATAATGCGTTAACGGATATTTTAATGGCTCATTAGCGTTGCAGCCGTTGCTATTAATATTTATAATATGTCGACGACTTATACGCGGCACGTCGAAACCAAATGCATCCCTGCGCAAATTACGGATCACCAGGTTTGTTTATGAGGAAGCAAATATTTCGTCGCGGTCACGGCAAATTGTTTGCCCGGCAGCGAGCCCGCGTTGCGCGCTTTTAATTTGCACGGCTGGCCTGTCATCGAAATGGAAAGCCCAAAAATGCGAAGCGAATGAAAATTTAAGAACGCGCTCCGTCGAAACGCGAACAACGCGAAAATGTATCCTGTAACGTTATTTCAGTTTGATACATGTGCGTGATGATCTATGTACACATACATATATTTATTGTGTATATAAATTCAACCGATATATACTTTGGATATACGCGCGAATTAGACGTGAAATTCCGAGTTGGGAAAAGTTTTTCCCTCGTAAAATTATTTTTATGCGCTTCTCAGCGCATCAAATTAACGACCGAACACACAACGTGTATTATTACATCTTTCATGACGCAAAGTCGTTTTTGCAAAGGACGATGAAAATTTTGCACGAGACAACAAACGCGAGACAAGCGGCGCGGTCTGTCACGTAAACCGTACGTGTTACCGCGGTCGAACGTATGCACTTTTCAGCATGTGATACACGTTGAAGACGATGCACGAAGAGTCTTCCGCCCGGGTGGCACGGGTGATATAAAACCGCACGAAATTGTTGCTCCCTTGGCGGAAATAGTGCTCGCCCCGCATCTGGAATTTCGGACGTTTTGGGACGTTCATTATCCAGTAGCAGCCTCGCTTAAACGCGAGCACGTAAACTCGCGCGATAAACATTCAGCGATATATACAGGCGAAATGTTACTCTAACCGCGCCTCGTGTTAGTAACATATTCGGTAATGTATTTTCGTCATCTCGCTCTGCCCGTTTACTAACGTATGGAATTTATTTAATGCAAATTTGTCTGTGCAAAGATACACTAATTGATTCAAATATGTTGTTTATGTGGCATCACATTTTTAAAATCGCGATAAACAGTTGATAAGATGAGTCGACAAAATTCATATTTGGATTTTTACCTGATTCTGCTCAAAACAAAGCTACGCATGGATAAGAAAAAATTCTTCTCTTTCATTTTATTTCGACATGTATTATTCTTAACTCGCGATAGATGACGATACGCACGACCGAATGAATTTGTAATACGGAAATATGACGGAGCCATGGAATAACGTTTTGCTAAAAATCGCATTTTCATGTAATAACAATGGATACGTAAAATAATAATCGGAGAGAGCAGCGATGCCGAACTAACGATTGTTACAAAAATCATTCGAACGACCAGGCGCTCTCGCACGTTTCATATCTCCTTTTGCTGTGCGTTCGACGGAACAATATTTCGCGTCAAAAATTATACAGCAATGATTCCGATCCATATGCAACGTCTTTCCGCATTTTTAATGACTGTATATTCCGGAATGACGGAGATATTTGCATGTACAATCAAAGCCGCGATTTTCATCGCGTTTAACTCTTTTGCTGCCGGACGTAAATCCCATGCGCAGCAATCTTCATGCAAATCCGACTATATTTTTGCATTTTTGTCTGCCGTATTGGATCCGTCATCTCGAATCTCTTCGAGCGCGGTCGCGCAACAAAATGCTGAAAGGGCATAATTTATAGATGCGTAGGAGGGGCGGGGGTTTACGCCGCGGTGGGCGACGATAAAAGAGGCGGCATTAAATTGGTGTTAAGAACGAGACCCCGGTGCCAACGGGGGGGGATTATCGTAAATTTCGCGCACAGTTGGCAATAACCAACTGGAATCCGGCGGATTATCCTCTTTGTAGAAATAAATGCTCGGAGCATGAGTAAAGTTGAAAGTGACTCTACCTCGAAATCCTTTGAGCGCGCTTACGTCCAGCTCGTGTGTGAGAAACGTGCCGTTCCAGTACCAAAAGATGATTAATATATCTTACAATTGTGTCAAAATCATTCGCGGTGAGTACGTCAGCTTCTTTCATCATATCATATTTCACGTAAATATGGTACTTGTCTCTGCTGAGCGAAACTGACATGAATTTTATTAATTTAATTTCCGTTATTCGCGAAATTCATCGAAAAGACATGATATTTACTACTAAAAGTCCTGACCGAGCCAAATGAACTTTGACCTCAATCGAGGCAATGAGAACAGGTCCGAGAATTTGAAACTTAACAAGTATTCGAACGGTTCTCGAGCGCTATCGCGTTATATAGCGACCCCGCTCTATAACGGACTCCCGCGGGAAAGTTGTATGTTAAGATCTGAACCGCAGACCGCGATATCTCACGTGCAGACGGAATTGCTTGCTCGAGAGCGGACGAACTCGAATTTTCGCACGTTAATGCGAAATCGCGAGCTCGCTCTCCGTTCGCTCGCTCGATAGCGTTACATGTGCCGTTTAGCATCTCTAACATCGTCACCGGGACGCGGCGCGTCGAAACGCGGATGTTAATTATTTCGGCGGTTTCTCCTCAAGGAGTTTCCTAATCACTTACGGAGTCCGATTAAGCATTGTGCTTAACAGGTGACCCGACCGCAAGACGCGTTCTATGTTAGGGGAAAGTTATGCGTCCGATGGGCCATGATCGAGAGTTGAAACTTACATCAAACTGAAGCAGTGTGCAATGAAACGTCACACATCGCGCAAATACAGAATTGACAATCGCGAGTAGTCTTCAATAAACAGAGATATCAGTTTTTAATCAGTTCTGAGTATCTCCGTACATAAAAAAAAGTCAAAGCTAACGTGTTTTTTGTCGACACTTTGAAAATCAAAATAGAAACATCCAGAATATATCTTGCAAAATTGTATTCTGCAAGCCTAAAAATATCTGCGGTAAAGGTCTACTTTTTTTCTATGGAGCACAATAGGATAGTGAGTCAATAGTGGAGGCGCAGTTGTGGGGCAACGTCATCGCCAAATTGGAGTTTGCACCCAATATTTTTATACAAGCTGCTCTGCCGTTTCATCACCGCGACGCGCACACACGCGGATTGATATATCG